>JAOTRH010488327.1:0-24538 GCA_034768845.1 Heliamphora exappendiculata
GAATGCAAAATCATCTCAAATGTTTCTCATTAATATGCCAGGAATCTAGAATAAAATACATAAAAAGTATGACTTTTCAGTATACATTCCCAACATTTTCGGCCAAAGACTATAGAACTGAAGAACCATTGGAGCTGGTTCATTTTGATGTGTGTGGTTCTATGATAATTTGGGCTAGAAGTGGCTTTGAGTACTTTGTCAGTTTCATTGACGACTACTCAAGGTATGGATACATTTACCTGATACACCATAAGTTTGAATGCTTTGAGAAATTTAAAAAATTCAAGGCGGACGCGAAAAAGTGTCTGGATAAAAGTATCAAATCACTACGATTCGATCATGGTAGAAATACCTCTTTGGAAAGTTTAAGGATTACTTGTCATCTGAGAGGATTATGTTCAAGTTGACTGCACCTGGCAATCTGCAATAGAATACTGTAGCAGAAAGAAGGAATATGACTCTTATGGAAATGGTAAGGTCTATGATGAGTTATTCAGGTTTATCCAATTCGTTTTGGGGACTAGCTTTAGAGACATCAGCTTACATTCTGAACTTGGTACCTTCTATGTCAGTACCTTCTACTCCCACAGAATTGTGGACCAGGCGTAAGTCTAGTGTAAAACACATTCGAATTTGGGGGTGTCTAGTACAAGTGCTGAAAGGGAATGTGGGTAAGTTGGAACCAAGGACAAAAGTTTGTTTCTTTATAGGGTATCCCAAAGGAACAAAAGGGTGGTCTGTTTTATAATCATAAGGATCATAAGGTCAATGTTAGCACCAATGCCCAATTCTTGGAAGATGATTATATTATGAATCACAGGCCCAAAAGCAATATTATTCTGGAAGAACTGATAGAAAATACCAGTAGAACAGAATAACAAGTCACTGATATCTCATTATCTCGTCGTAACGGGAGGATTATCGGGATATGTGCAAATCAAGAACAGGGTGCTGATGCACATGATTCTGATTCTACACAGCATGTTACTGCTAGTATACAGACACAGGTAGTGCCTCGTCGTAGTGGGAGGGTTGTTCATCAACCTAACCGGTATATGTTCTAGGAAGAGTCTTTTGACAAGATCCCGATAGGACTAAATACCGAGCCCTGTAACTACAATGAAGCACTTTAAGACAAAGATGTAGATCTTTGGCAAAGGGCTATGAATTTAGAGATGAAATTTATGTATTCCAATTAGGTCTGAGAACTTGTAGAACCACCTGAAGGGATAAAATCCATTGAATGTAAGTAGATCTACAAGAGAAAGAGAAGTGCAGATGGGAAGGTCGAAACCTTCAAAGCTAGGCTTGTTGCTAAATGGTTCACTCAGAAAGAATGGATCGATTATGAGAAATCTTTTACGCCGGTAGCATGCGTAAGTTTATCTGGATTCTCTTATCCATTGCTGCTCATTTTGATTATGAAATTTGGAAAATAGACGTCAAGATAGCTTTTTTTAATAGAAGTCTTGACAAGTGTATCTATATGATACAACAAGATGGATTCATTACAAAAGGCCAGGAACACATGTTGTGTAAGTTTAAGAGATCCATTTATGGACTTAAGCAGGCATCGAGGTATTGGAACACTTGATTTGATCAATCCATTACGTCTTATGATTTTAATTAAAGTCTAGACGAGTCCTGTATATATAAGAAGCGTGACAGAAGTGTGGTGATTTTCCTAGTACTTTATGTAGATGATATCATGCTCATCGAAAATGATATGTGGACATTTTCTACGGTTAGAGTATAGTTATCTGGGTAGTTCGATATGAAAGACTTGAGAGAAGCCAGTCACATAATTGGAATCAAGCTTGTGCGAGATCGAAAATATAGGATGTTGGGCTTATTACAAGCAAAGTATATCGATGATATCCTTACTCGTTTTAGCATGCAGGATTTCAAGAAAGGATTTTTCCCTTTTAGGCATGGAATCACTCTATCCAAGGATCAGTGTCCTAAGACACTTGATGAGATAGAGAAGATGAAGGCGGTTCCTTATGCTTCGGCAATAAGAAGCCTCGTGTATGCTATGCTTTGCACTGGACCCGACATCTACTTTGCCGTTGGCATGGTTAGAAGATATTAGTCTAATCTAGGGTAGAAGTATTGGCCTGTGGTAAAAAATATAATCAAGTACCTAAAAAGGATTAAGAATTATATGCTGGTTTACCAGGTAGATAGTCTAGTACCTTTGGGGTGCACAGACTCAGATTTTCAGTCAGACATAGAGTTTGCATGAAGAGACAACCTTGCAGATCCTTTACAATGAGCTTACCGGCTAAGACTTTTGATAGTCATGTAGGGGACATGGGAGTCAGATGTATAGTATCATGGTTTTGAGTATAAGTGAAATATTATTACAGTTGGTATACTGAAAATTATATTTTTAGTATTTAATTTAATTTTAATAAAATTAATTTTTTATTTTATGAGAATCTTTATGAGCAATGCATGCATATCATTTCTTTGTTATGCATGGATGTCCAATATTCTGTATTGTCTTTAATATGGTGTGTAGAGTATGATTTACACACAGAAGATCAGATTTTAAGTTTTTGTAGAATTTAAATTTTATGTTCATAGTTTAGATAGAAATGGACATACCATTGATACAACCATGGCACATAGTTTTAGTAAGGCTGTCTTGGTTACGGGAAATAGATAATAGTATCGTCTATTGTTTCGTCTCTCTGTGTTGGTACACTTTGCGTGTATTGAACGGGACATTTGGGATAAATAATTTTATACTGACTATATAAATTAATTTATACCCCAATGTTATTATGAATAGTTCTTATCCTCTTAAATCTGAAATAATTATTAATTTGCGTATATTTAATATTTATTGTTTTGATTCATTAGAGGGTGCGATCTTATATGGGTCCATATTTCCGGTAAGTTGGAAGCGGTATTATTTATATGGCAAAACTCTGCAGGTGAATTTAATTATCGAGTGGTCAAATAAGTTAAGTGGAAGGGTTTAAAAAATATCAAGATACTGATTAAATTAAATTGTCAGTAATTAAATTTAATTGGCAGGTATCGGGAATCTTAACGTGGGGAGAAATAGTAAACATTTAATAACAGGAGCTCAATGCTATATGGTCTTGAGATTATGGGTCAGAGTGCAATTATAGTTCTTTAGTGGTGTGAACTGTAATTCAGTGTTTTATGAAAATTGTAGAAACTGTTGTTGGTTTTTCATAATTGCAGATATCGTAATGAGGTTTGCTTAATGCAGAAATCGCTGATACGTGTCTATATTCCACTGGAAGTCTTACTCATAATTACTCCCCAGGTCCCTACTGTAGTCCTATAAATATGCGGGTAGGCTGAACCAATTTCATAACTTGTATTCTAAGATTGAAGTTATCTTGGTTTTGCTGGTACGAGTTCTTGGAGGATTATAGCCCACACTATATCCGGGAATCACATAAGGGAATACAATAGAAGATCTGACAAGAGCTTCAACTTGGATTTAAATCAAAGTTGAAGATTCAATCGGTAAAAAGGTATTCTTCTAAATTAACTTCGGATGCATGAGTTTTATTTTGATCGTTCGTCATCAAAAGTTTTATCTGGAGCCCGTTTTGGCGTTTGCCTGTCCATTTAATTTTTTTCGTTAATCGTTTACAAAAAAATAAAGATCTTGGCAGTCTTGCCTCCAACAAGGGTATCAATCCTCTAAGGTCTAGGGCCCTGCGCACTCCTTCCCCCAAACCTCACACCTCTACTCTCTTGATACGGGAACTGACCTCCACCTCTGCCTCTCATCGATCTCAGAGGTGATCTGAAATTAAGGTCCCAAATTAGGTCACCCTTCTCATCATTTATCCACCCATACTTACGGTGTTCCTCTTCCACAGAGTCCTTCCCAACTGCCGAAGTCACATTGGCTTCGCGATGTGCAATTACCTCAGTTATACTTTCAATTTGCCCTTGCGCTATAGCCTTGTCATACTGAGCCATGTTGAGCATCAAGACACTCTGATCAATTTCGTCACTGCTCACATTCTCCTCATCAAAAGGTGGGTTGAGATTTCAAACTACCTTCACAGGGCTAATTCCTTTAAGCTGTTGAAACCGAGCTTCTAAAGCTGCAACCAAGTCCGAATTAAAGGTTTTAAGACCTTCATGAACCCTTTGAATTTCATTACCAACCATCTCATCCACACTTGAAAACACAGCTTGAACCCTACTGGCTTCATGAAAAATTTGCTAAGTTTCGTTGGAGTTAGCTGTTCACTTTGTGTAAGTGAAACCCCTTGCTCCATAACCCCCTAGATGGTATGTCAAGGCTCTTTGATTGCGTCTGCACGAGCTCCACTGGGTTCGGCTTTTCCATCGCTAGTTAGTAAACCTTAGAACAAATGGGTTACACCTACTAAAATCACATTTAGTATCGCACCTTACGTCTTAAGAAGGGAATTTCCCCTGGCCATATGCTATGCTAGTAACTTGATCAATTTTGTGAGCAGAAGTTGAGTTCGGAGTTTCTTTCATGGCGGAAGAAGAAAAAAACCCAAAAAATGGGGAGAATAGGGGAGGACAATGCCGACGGCGTTAGCTGGGGGTTGCTGGGATGAAGTTAACGGCGATGATGGGTGGGGGGATTCAGCGTTGATGGTCACGGTGGTGGGGCGACGGTGGCCGAGGTTGCGCTCTCTGTTCTCTGTTCTCTCTGCTCTCTCTCTTTTATGCTTCTCTGCTGAAGCGTCTCAGCTTCAACTGAGTTGTATTAATATTATTATGATTTTTTAAAAATCATCCAGAACATTCCATTTTTGGTAAAAGACATAAATATATAATTATTAAATCTCCATTTAACTTTACTAATTCCAAATAAAATGTTTAAAATTTCTTTGACATCCTGGAATTAATCGTCAAAAAAATTACTTCTGGTGATTTTATCATGTCGAATTAATTAGTCGTAAGATAAAATTGTTCGGGGTTGCTGCAACCTTCCACCCTTGAAGAATTTCACCCCTGAAATTCAACCCTCATCGTAGTTCGAACAATTTAGGATAATTTAGGTAATCTTTATATTCTATGTTCTTTGTCTATCTCGCAGTAACATTACGATTTCTTCATATGACACAAGGTCTTTCCCTAACCTCTCATTTTAACCTTTTATATTTGTTTCCCTAATGTCATTTCGAAGGAACTTCACATGGCACGTCATGACCACAAGGTTGCCTAAAAGATCACTCTTCACTAGCAGACGACTTTATTCCTAGTTCCTTGGCATTTCTCACAAATCTCTTGCATATTTATATCCAGATCTACGAACGGTACCCTTTTTGATATGAACATGACTAAGAAAGTTAGTATTGAATTCAAAACTCCCATACACTGTTTCCTATCCACTATACTTAATTAAGAGCTCAATAGTAATATCTTTTAGATCAACCCTAGTCTTTTCAACCAAGTCTTATGGAACATCTTTTCGACAATACTTTCTCTCACAATCACAATCATTCAAATACAACATTACCCGATAGTCAGAAAGATTATTCTTAAAATTCAATATGCAAAATAATGTCTCTGTCATAATTTCCCACGACGAATTACTACTTGACAAAGAATCAAGAACTGTCCTTACATATCGGATTTGATATAGTAGTTGCAGCCAACACACCAACTAGATCCTGTCTGTTTACACTCTTAGCTCCTGGCTTGACCCAATGTTATACTTGAATAATTGAATTGTTACGTACATTCCTGACAGCGCCATAATGGATAACAATATTTAAAGGGATGTTCATTAAATAAAATTCCAAATTCTGCCAACTCTCCAGATGAACGATCAATTACTTCTCTAGCAACCAACCGTCGACTTCTAGATTTAAATTTATAACAACCGTCAATCACCGGATCACAATCCCATGATCCATCTCATGACGTTAACCACAATCTCACTCTTTCTAAGAAAATTTGTAAGACCCACTAAGATAAAATCGAATATAACTCTTATTTTCAAATGTCACTCATTTTCCCCCTTCTAAAATTCAATAATCTAACATCATATAAACATATTAGTCATAGTTCAAACACATCACATTATCAACCAAACACATACTGAGGAGAATCGTTAGGAATGACATGCTAATCCAGGTAACTAATCCAGATTTCTCATAGAAAGAACGTCAGCCAAACGCTTTTCTATTTCGAACCCCAGAATAGTTAACTAGACGCCCAAAAACAAGTCATATCACTCCCAAGATTCAACCTATATGCACACATAAACACATAGCACGCGCGAGATAATTCCTTTACAAACCAATGCAAGCACACAATTTATGCTGTGTAGTGGTACCTATAATCATCAAACATGACATACATAATGGTCATCATCACCCACAGCTCATAGGTATTCGAACCTAGAGCTCTAATACCATTTTGTCACACCCTTGACTCCATGGCACGTGAACCTCACATGATAACTCATTCCTTCTATGATATTCTCTTGAATCCTTTAACTTATTGTAAAAGAGATTATGTGAGATCCTAACCCATTTTAATATTTGCGACATTTCAAGGTGTCGTTTCTTATTTTCATATAGCATGTTTATATGCGTTTTATGCATATTCGGGCTTAGAAATGCATGTTGGGTTGGATCCCAGGGCCATTAGGCGTTGTGTTGCGAAGTTTAAAGAAAACAAATGTTTGGGCAGGCCTATAAATATCTAGCCTTAGAAATTTTTAAAAGGTATTTTTCTATCTAGCTTTTGAAACCCTTGAAACAAATGCCTTCTTTCTACCTTCTGGTGGGCCCATGGCTTGGTATTTGATGATCTGATAGCTAATCCTTGCCATTGGCACTGAGGGCTCCGCGTTCATCCAGACAGAATCTTGTTTCGACGAGGTTCATTTTTTGAGGTATCGAATTTTTGACTCAATGAGGTAGGATCTTAGACTCTCATATCTTAAAAAGGTACTACGTGAAATCATGTGTTTTTACCGTCTAAAAATTATGAAAAGTTATTTTATATTTCAAAAAGGTCGGGTTTTGCTCTTAAATCCTTTTGTCATTTTTGGTTGGATGAAATGGGTTTTGAGGCATTTCTTTCAGTGTTTCTTTGTGGTTTTGGGCTTGTGTATGCCTGAGTGTATCAAAGGGGAGTTTGGTTGCTTTGATCTTGGGGTTGAAAGCTATTTTCTGTAGCTAGGGTTCATTCCTACTATGGTCTAGTTGACTGGATTGAGTGATCCAGTCGACTCAGTTGATAGTGTGGTCTTCAGTCGACTGGATGGGGCAATTTAGTCGACTGGCCTCCCTTTAGTAGCTTTTTAGTTGACTGAACTATGGGGTTCAGTTGACTGAACATCTGATAGAGTTATTGTTGGTTTAGTTCCTTGTTTTGGTGGTCATGGTGGGGCTGTGGTGGTCTGTTTCTTTGGGGATGGCATGGTTAGTTTGATGCGAGGTGTTGGTGCATGGTTAGATGCGAGGTATTGGTGCATGGTTGTGTGCGTGATGTTGGTACATCGTTGGGTGCGGGATGTGTTTGGGTCCGTGGTTCTTTTCTAAAAGGGGGAGTTTTGGGAAAAAGATAGTGTTTTGTGAAAACATTTATGAAAACCGAGGTTTTGGAGGTTTGGAGCTAGCCTTTGGGATTGGGTTTCGTCTTGTTGCTTGTTGGTCGTCTGGGTTAGTGGATGACGAGTTATGTGATGTCGAGACGGGTTGTGTGGCATGCGATGTCAAGATGGGTTGTGTGGCATGTGATGTCGTTATGTGAAAGTGGGGTTTTTACATGTTTTTGTGCGTTAAAACTCTGGTTTTAAAGAAGTATAGTGAGAGGGACGGATAGGTGGTTCCAAGTTGCATATGTTGCGTTGCGTGGGTTGCGTGAGTCGCATGAGTTGCATGTGCTGTGTGTTAACTCTTGCTAATAGTGCATTCGATGGGACTGCAGTCCTTCGGTGAAAGCTCAAGAAGATGGATGGGTGAATATTAACTCTAGTTAACGATGCATTAGAAGGGGTTGCGATCCTTCGGTGAAAGCCTGTGAAGATGGTTGGACGAACACTCACTCTGGTCGACGAAGCATTAGATGGGATTGCGGTCCTTCAATGAAAGCCCGAGAAGGTGCATTAGATGGGATTGTGGTCCTTTGGTGAAATCCCAAGAAGATCCCTGTGTTGGGTGTGAATCATCGTGGATATTACTGAATTGCATGTAGGGCTCGTGGGAGTCGATGTATATATCTGTGTTGCATGTGGGGCTCGTGAGAGTCAATGATTGCATTCGAAGCATTGTGGTGTATATCTATATCTATATGTATATATAAATGTTTTTTTAGGCTCGTGTGAGTCGAAATGTCCATATGTTTTCGCATCAGGTTGCTTAGCTTTTAGTTCATGTTTGTCTAGTTTCTGCTAAACTTTGGCTCATAGTGTGGGATTTTAAAATATTTTTTAGGTGCTTATGATCACGCAAGTTGATCGAGTGGAGCCGGACGAACAGAAGATCTGTAGTCTTCTCTTTTTGTTTCATTTGGATCATGTATGTTTTATATGTTTTGGTTTTGGACCCTGTGTTGTAAGCCCGAGGGTGATATATTTAATGCTTGTATGCTATTTATCTTGAGAGTGAAACATTGGGTTGGGTGTTGTTTATGGTGTTTCGGGTGACCCAGAGTTTGAGGCCTGACTTATTAACTCTCAGATTTCATAAAATAATCAAAGTATAAAACTTATAAATTTTGGTAGAGTTTTTTCTATTTTTCGAATTATCCCAAATTTTACGAAAACCTTTTAAATTCAAATAGGATACAACATTTTCAGGCACCGCTTGGATCTCAACACCTAATCACAATATAAAGTTACTCACTACATTATCCAATTCTATACAAATATATTCATTTCCAACGAAATTTCATAGTATTTAATAGCATTTATCATTTCCTTAAACCTTAAACCCATAGATCATTTTCTAGACTCGAATTACATCATGATCATTTAATATGGACATTTCTTACTAGAAACAAATGCTAAAAGTTCATCATTCATCCATATTAGTTTATAGTTCAATCATATAGATAAGCTTTGTTATACTAGTACAAAACAAATAGTCGACATAAATCAACTCCCAAAATGAATGGTCAAAACCTTTCTTCACAATCATACTCTTTTCAAAACTCACATAGCGGTCATAATATTTCTTATGCCTTCTCTACGTCCTCAGAACCTGTAAAAAAGTTAAACCAATAAACGTGAGCCGAATCTCGTAGGATAAAGACTAAAGACAGTGCAATGCATGATTTGTGAGGTGTGAGTGAGCAGAACATTTTTGCAATAATCTTCAATTATTCTTTTCCTTTCTCATTTTATAACTCACATTTTCATGTGTTGTACACTTTGAGATAATATATATTCATTTTAAATTTCTTGACTTTCAAAACTTGTGACTAAACCCATTACTCTTTCCTTATTCAGTTAGTAGACTATCGTTCCATAGGTTATTTTTTCTTTTTCTTTATTTTTTTATGATGGAGAAACCACCTCAAGGTAGGGTCCTTTGGACTCACCCCTACGGCATAAAACCTTTGGATACCAGCGATCACCCACCAACCACAACTATCGATTAATCCAGTACACTTCCAGCGGGAGTCAAACATAAGGCCTCCGAGTTTACGGATGGTTCTAGTGACGACCTTAAATCGCTGGCCTACTTTAACGGGTTTTTGGTAAGAATTTTTTTCCCCATTTTGCTTTCTTCATTTCTCATTTTCATTTTCATTTTCTCTTTAATTTGTTACCAACTACTTGTGAGACCCAATTACGTTTCATTTTATGATATATACATAATTGATGTGTTTCTTTTTGTTATATGTATATCCTCACCGAATGATTTATGCTTCATTGTTGTAGAACAGCATATTTAGATGTATTTTATGCTTTCTTGAGTTTTGTTAAGGTTTGTTTTGTTGGTCCTAGGATTGAAAAACCTATTTTGGCATGGCCTAGCGGTCTAGTCGACTGGACGAGTTTTTCCAGTCGACTGGGAGGATAGTAGGTGGATCTAGTCGATTGGATTGGGGGTTTAGTCGACTGGATTGTGTCGGTAGGGGTGTTTTGTGGATCTAGAACTCCATTAGTTGACTGAATTGGCCCATTTAATCGACTGAATGCATTGTTTGGCCGAGCCTATATATATTCCAGCGCATGTTTTGGTTCCAGAACTCTTTTTTTTCTCTCAAACTCTTTGCATTCTCTTTATATTTTTGTTGTGTTCGGGCCTAGTTTTTTATGATCAGCTTGTGGATCCTTTCTATTCACGCTGTTAGCTTCGCTTTCATCCAGCCAGATTCTCGTTCCGATGAGGTACGAATTTTGAGGCTTCGAGTTTTGACTCATTGAGGTAGGATCCTAGACTATGTTATCTTTAAAGGGTGTTACGTGCAATTTTATGCTTTTCTACCGGTTGAAAATGCTTACATATCATATCGTATGTTTTAAACCATGTTTATTGGGGGAAAAAGCATGTTTTTGAGCTTTTATTAGTTTATTACATGTTGTGAGGTGTTATGGGTTTGGCGAGAGGAACCTTTGGGGTTGGACTTGTGGTGTTATGGGTTTGGTGAAGGGAACCTTGTTGGCTTGGGCTCATGCGTGTGTATTTGAATTTTGATGTGATAATAAAAAAGGACCGTGTTGAGATCTACGGATCGAGTAAATTTGGGCACGAGTTGCTCCTCGGTGAAAGACTAAAAAATTGTGCAGAATGGATTTTTCTGCCCGTCAGCTAGTGAACTGGGAAAGGACACAAGTCGTGTCAGAAGTATAGGGCATCTAGTTACTTCGTGAGCCTTGTGTGGCCGGGTGGTAGTAATGTGACAGGGTTTATATGCCCGTTCGGCATCGGTGCCTATATTTTAAAATCACGAGTTGGCAGAATCACAGGGATGTGATGGTAATATGTGTATGTGCATGTGTGTGTACGCGTTGACAAACTTGGAGTTTTTTGAAGTAAAACCATTTTAGGTTAACTTTATGCTATGTGATTGCATATCATGCTTTACTGCATCATAGTCTATTTCTGTTGGGTTTCGGCTCACGTAGTGGGATTTGTTAAAAAAAATTTCAAGTGTTGATGATCACGTGGAGATGATCTAGTTATTATGACCATGGTGGTGGAGGACTTTTATACAGTTTTTCCTTTTTGTTATGTAAACACGTATCATGTGTTGCCTGTTTTTTTAATGCGTGTTTTGTAAGCATTGAGGCTGTATATTATACTTGTATGGGTAGATATGCATGTTGAACTAAGAGTGAACCTTGGGTACTCTTTTCATTCCAAAGGCTCTATTATTTTTTATGATTAATTTATCAGTAAAACTCTATCTTTTTATAAAAAAATGGTGATTTGGTGGGCTTTTCACGTGGTCCAAGAATTTGGGGCATGACAACTTGGTATCAAAGCTTTGGGTTCGAATACCTAAGAGGCATGGGAAGAGGGTACATCACCTGGTGAGGATGATTGCGTATGCTTGCGTACATGCGTTTAAGCGTTTTTATGACATGCTAGTAGCTTGTTGAGGATGATAAGTTGTGTTTACGTGAGCATGGAGGTGGGACCTCAAGATTGATTAGTCTTGCCTTAAGGCATTTGGTTTAACAAATTTGGAAGCCGAGTTAGAAACGTGTTTGGCCGACGTGTTTTCTAGCAAGAAATCTGAATAGGTTATCCAAATTGATTCGTTTTTCTTATTGATTCCCCTCGGTATGTAAGACACATTTACAGAACCTTAAGTGGCTATGTGTTAGCATGTTTATCTGTGTTATATTTTTATGTTGATAACAACATGCTATAGGAAAGCTTATCTTGTTAAATTATCTTTGTGTAGAACTATGTCCACACGGGGAGGATGGGAACGGGGTCGTGGCTGAGGTCATGCGTATGTCCAAGTTTTGAAAGAGGAGGACGTTCATGCCCCGCAGGAACATGTGGGCGGTGTTAACATTGTACATGAGATGCTTACTACTATGAGAGCAATGGCTGAGGTGACTAGGGTTGGAGTGAGGGCTCCTGAGCCAAGGGCTGCGGTGACAATGAGGGACTTTCGGCGGTTGGATCCTCCACGACGATCTTGGATACTCTGGAGATCAAGGAGGATGTCTTGTGAGTTAAGTTAGCGATATTCTAGCTTCGGGAGCATGCAAGAGACTGGTGGAAGTTTTCCAAAACTATGGTGGATGATAAGTGGACCTCTTTTACTAGAGCCTTTCTGGAGAAGTACTTCCCAAGTTCTTTAAGAGATACTTACCTAGAGGAGTTCCTCTCCCTTATTCAAGGGAATCTTATCGTGGTCCAATATGAGGCTAAATTTGCAAATCTATCGCGGTTTTCCTCTGAGATGGTGTCAACGGAGGAGTTGCGCATAAAAAGGTTTGAAAGGGGTCTTCGACCTACTATCAAGGATAGAATTGCAGCACTGGGTTTGTGTGTTTACATTAAGATGGTGGAAGCCGTTATCTAAGTAGAGAACTCGATGGCAGAGAGCCAAAGAGCTGGGGAGAGTAGGGGCCCACAAAGTGATGGAGGTACACAGTTCCAGGGGTGCAAAAAAGAGCACCAGTGGTTGTCTAGACCGAGTTCCCATTTAGTGGGATCGTATCAGCTGTAGTTTTCTATGCCTGCACCTTCAATAACCTTTACAGGAAAGCCAGAGTAGAGATGGGTCACTTGTTATCAATGTAGACAGTTAGGGCATCGTTCATATGAGTGCCCGCTGAGGGGTCAGGTTTAGAGTTCAGCGCCTGTCCAGTCATAGTCACAGGGGAGAGAGCCACCTGTATGTTATGGGTGTGGTCAGCCTGGGCATGTTCGTAGATACTGTCCCCGAGGAGGGAGTGATCAGAGTGTGACGAGAGTGTCAGTTGTTCCATCGGCACAGAGACGACAGACTTCGCAGCAACCTAGGGCTCAGACGTTCAGATTTATAAAAGGAGGTGCCTCAGCACAGTCCGTGGGGCAGTCGACGGCTCAGGGTTATAGTGGACAGGGCAGAGCTTATGTTCTTGCTAATCCCAGTGCTTCCAAAGCCCCACTTGTGCCCGATGCTACAGCTACTCTATCCATGATCAGAGGTACTCTCCTAGTATTTAGCTCATGAGGCCAGTGTTCTTATCAGCATGAGAGCATCACATTCATTTATTTCCTTTGCTTTTGTATCTACATTGGGGTTGGAGATAAATTCATTGAGTAGTACTTTTAGCATAGAGACCTTAGTCAGTGGGAATGTGGCATTGAGTCGAGTTTATAGATCCTGCAAGTTTGGGGGTCGTTGGTCGTTGTTTAGAGTTTGACTTTATCATTCTAGACATGACTACGTTTGATGTCATCCTAGGGATGGATTGGCTGACTACCTACCATGCCTTTATCAATTACGATCGACGGAGGGTATCAATCTGTACGCCTGAGGGTGACTATTTTTGTTTTGTGGGTGATCGGGATGAGGGCTTGGTGTCTATTCCCTATATTGCTCGGAATCGAGAAAATTTTGGTTTCCTATTTTCTGCTCTCATGTTGGATGAGACGGTCAGGGTTCGAAGGGAATAACCCCTGTGGTCGGTGATTACCCAAATGTCTTCCCTGACAATCTATTTGAGTTACCACCGAGCTGTGTTGTGGAGTTCTCCATTGATCTGGTTCCTAGAGCTGCTCCCATTTCTATGCCATCTTATCGCTTTACCCCAGCTGAGTTATAAGAAATCAAGGTATAGCTTCAAGAGTTGCTTGACAAAGGGTTTGTATGTCCGAGTACGTCGCCGTGGGGAGCTCTTGCCCTTTTTGCTAAGAGAAAGGATGGGTCATTAAGGTTGTGCATTGACTACAGGAAGCTAAATCAGGTGACAGTGAAGAACAAGTATCCTATGCCTAGGATTGATGACTTGTTTGATCAGTTGAAGGGGTTGAGCTGCTTCTTAAAGATTGACTTGAGGTCAGAGTACCATCAGTTGAGGATTAGGGACGAGGACATAGCGAAGACCGCCTTTTGGACTCGCTATGATCACTATGAGTTTCTGGTTATACCGTTCGATTTGACGAACGCTCTTGCAACGTTTATGAATTTGATGAACCGTATCTTCCACCCATATCTAGACAGCTTTATGGTTGTGTTCGTGGATGATATTCTTATCTATTCACCCACGAGGGAGATGCATGAGGAGCATCTGTGCATTATCTTACAGCTTCTAAGAGAGCATCGCTTGTATACGAAGTTCGAGAAGTGTGAGTTTTGGATGTTTGAGGTGAGATTTCTTGGGCATGTGATGTCAACCGATGGAGTGGCATGGGATTCTTCAAAGAGTGATGCAGTGATGGGTTGAGAACAACCAAGGAATGTCTTTAAGATTCATAGTTCTCTAGGTTTAGTAGGCTACTACCGACGGTTCGTGAAGAATTTTCTTAGACTTGCAGCGTTGATGACTCGTCTTACGCGAAAGGGAGTCATGTTTGTATGGAGTGAGTCATGTGAGTCGGCATTCCAGGAGTTGAAGAGGAGATTGACCAGTGCACCAGTGTTGATTATTCTTCTGCGATGTTTAGGTTACACAGTGTACTGTGAGCATCACATGATGATCTGAGTTGCGTTCTAATGCAGGGAGGTAAGGTTATGGCTTGTGGATCTCGACAGTTAAGGACACAGGAGAAGAACTATCCGACGCATGATCTAGAGTTGGCAGCCGTGGTTTTTGCTTTGAAGACATGGCGACACTATCTTTATGGTGAGCACTTCGAGGTTTTCTCTGATCACAAGACTTTAAAATACCTATTTTCTTAGAAAGACTTGAACTTGCGCCCACGACGTTAGATGGGGTTATTGGAAGACTACGATTTTGAGTTGTAGTACCACCCGAGAAAGGCCAATGTTGTGGCCAACGCTTTTAGTAGGAGATCTCATGGTTCGTTAGCTTCTGTAGCTATACAAGAATGGGATATGCTTGGAGATGTTGGTGAGTTTGATCTGTGTCTTGAGGAGACAAGGAGTGGTGCGACCTTATTTTTAGTAGCTTCACGACCTACATTGACTACATATGTGCTAGCGGCTCGGCAGACAGATCAGGAGGCTCAGATGACGCGAGACCGTATTGCTAGTGGGAAGGACACTATAGGATGGGTTGTGAACTCAGATAAGAGTTTGAGATTGACAGGGAGATTATTTGTACCAGAGTCGTGCCGTGCCGAAGTGCTACATGATTTTCATCATTCACGTCTTGTAGTGCATCCAGGCACCACGAAGATGTATCATGATCTACACCGTCAGTTCTGGTGGATGGGAATAAAGAGGGATGTGATCCAATTCGTTTCTCGGTGCCTTACTTGTCAGTAGGTAAAGGCAAAACATTAGAGACTAGCAGGGTTGTTACAGCCGTTATCAATATCTGAGTGGAAGTGAGAGAACGTCACGATAGATTTTATATCATGACTTCTCTAATTGCCGAACAGACACAATGTAGTTTGGGTTGTGGCTGATAAGCTGACAAAGTCAGCACATTTTCTTCCCATTCGCATGAAGGATTCAGTGGACAGACTGAGTAGGTTGTATGCTCATGAGATAGTTCAGCTACACGGGGTACCACTGACTATTGTTTCTGATCGAGACCCGCGCTTTTGGTAGTCTTCAGGAGGCTTTAGGGACGAGCTTAACGTTCAGTATTGCTTTTCACCCCCAGACGGATGGTCAGTCTAAGAGGACCATACAGATTTTGGAGGATATGTTGAGGGCTTGTGTGCTTCATTACAGGGGCTCCTGGGAGGATCACCTATCACTAGCAGAGTTTGTATATAACAATAGTTATCAGTCCAGTATTGGGATGGCACCATATGAGGCTTTGTATGGTAGGTCGTGTAGGTCACCCGTGTGTTGGACATATGTGGGGGAGACCATAGTTTTGGGACCAGACTTGGTACAGGAGACGACAGAGAAGATCGCCATGATTCGTCAACGTTTAGTGACAGCTCAGAGTCACCAGAAGAGCTGTGCTGAATAGAGGAGGAGACCGTTGGCATTTGTAGTGGGGGACCATGTATTTCTGAAAGTCTTTCCACACTAAGGTTTGATGAGGTTTGGTCGTAGTGGGAAGCTATCACCATGCTTTATTTGATCTTTTGAGATCCTGGAAAGGATTGGGGTGGTAGCATACCGTTTGGGTTTCCCACCTTAGTTGGCATCTCTGCATAGCGTATTCCACATTTTCATGCTTCGGAGGTATGAGCCTAACCCTTCACATGTTTTGGATTGGGCTAAACTGCGAGTTGATGAGGATGTCACATATGAGGAGCGTCCAGTGAAGATTCTAGACACAAAGAGCAAGTGTTAAGGGGAAGGACAATTGCTTATGTCAAGGTCCTATGGCTTCATTATGGGTTTGAGGAAGCGACATGGGAGCTTGAGTCTGGGGTTCGTGCTAGATACCCGGAGTTGTTTACCACTTGACCTTGTAGTGAATTTTGGAGGCAAAATTCCTTAAAGGGGGAGAGTTTTGGGACACGATTTCATTTCATTTTATGATATATACGTAATTGACATGTTTATTTTTGTTATATGTATATCCTCGATGAATGGTTTATGCTTCATTGTTGTAGAACAACATGTGTAGATGTATTTTATGCTTTCTCAGGTTTTGTTAAGGTTTGTTTGGTTGGTTCTAGGGTTGAAAAATCTATTTTGGCATTGCCCAGCGGTCTAGTCGACTGGACGAGTTTTCCCAGTCGACTAGGAGGATAGTAGGTGGATCTAGTCAACTGGATTGGGGGTTCAGTCGATGAGATTGTGTCGGTAGGGGGTGTTTTGTAGATCTAGAACTCCTTCAATCGACTGAATTGGCCCATTTAATCGACTGAATGCATTGTTTGGCCGAGCCTATATATATTCCAATGCCTATTTTGGTTCTAGAACTCTTTTTTTTCTCAAACTCTTTGCCTTCTCTCTACATTTTTTATGTGCCCGGGCCTAGTTTTTGATGATCAGCTTGTGGATCCTTGCTATTCATGCTGTTAGCTTCGCTTTCATCCGGTTAGATTCTCATACCAATGAGGTTCGAATTTTGAGGCTTCTAGGTTTGACTCATTGAGGTAGGATCCTAGACTATGTTGTCGTTAAAGGATGTTACGTGCAATTTTACGCTTTTTTACCAGTTAAAAATGCTTACATATCATATCGTATGTTTTAAAACATGTTTATTGCGGGAAAAAGAATATTTTTTCACTTTTCTTAGTTTATTACATGTTGTGAGGTGTTATGGGTTTGGCGAGAGGAACCTTTGGGGTTGGACTCCTGGTGTTATGGGTTCGGTGAGAGGAACCTTGTTGGGTTGGACTCACGTGTGTGTATTTAGATTTTGATGTGATAATAAAAAAGGACCGTGTTGAGATCTATGGATCGAGTAAATTTGGGCACGAGTTTCTCCTCGGCAAAATATTGAAAAACTGCACAGAATGAGTTTCTCTGCCCGTCGACTAGTGAACCGAGAAAGGACGCAGGTCGTATCGAAAGTATAGGGCGTCCATTTAATTCACGAGCCTCGTGCGGTCGGGTGGTGGTAATGTGACAGGATTTATATGCTCATTCGGCATCGGTGCCTATGTTTTAAAATCACGAGTTGGTAGAATCACAGGGATGTGATGGTAATATGTGTGTGCGCGCGTGTGTACGCATTGACAAACTTGGGGTTTTCTGAAGTAAAACCATTTTGGATTAACTTTATGCTATGTGAATGCGTATCCTGCTTTACTATATCACGTGTAGATGATCTAGTTATGACTGTGGTGGCGGAGGACTTTTATACAGTTTTCCATTTTCGTTATGCAAACACGTATCATGTGTTTTCTATTTTTTTAAGGCATGTTTTGTAAGCCTTGAGGTTGTTTATTATACTTGTATGGGTAGGTATGCATGTTGAACTGAGAGTGAACTTTGGATACTCTTTTCATTCCAAAGGCTCTATTATTTTTTATGATTATTTTATCAGTACAACTCTATCTTTTTTATTAAAAAAATGGTGATTTGGTGGGCTTTTCACGTGACCCTGAAATTTGGGACATGACACTACTAATAGACCATTTATTTGTCATAAGAATAATGCTAGAGGGACAACTGGAGTGCACAACTTCAGCCACGACTGCTGAGTTGTGCACTATTTTTGTGCTGCTTTTTAAGAAAAAAATAAAAAATAGTGCACAACTCAATAATTGTGGCTGGAATTGTGCACTTCAGTTGTACCTCTAGCATCGCTCTTGTCAAAAAATCGTTAATTTTCCTTCCAATTCATTTGTTCTTTATTCACTTTTTCATTTTATTTTATTAATCAAATTACTGAACATTGGGTGCAGCTTATAAAAATTCTTCCCTATTCCTCCAATAGGATACGTGAAGTCATTGGGTAATAGATCGCTCTATAACTCACCACGACAATGCTCATTTTACGGATCTCACCCGAGGGACATAGCACCCAAATCCATTTTATGAGAGCTAACCCGTGGGTAACAGTACCCAGCTTGCGCAAATTTTCGATCTTTTACCGTGGAGCTATCCAGCCCAAGTTAACCACATCAATCAATCATCAGTTCAATATTCAATTAATAATATCAATAATCATTATAACCGGGAGTCCATCTCCCTAATTTAATTTTAGAGCCATATCATTATCATCTAACCACTGGAAGTCCAACCATCTGCATGTTCTCTTCCCAAATTCAATTTAACAAGCAAAGATTTCTCAAATCACTTTTATTATATTTTTTTTCCATTTTAACATCACAATTATCATATCATGATTCATATTTCTACAACAAGAACTCTGTACCCATTGTCTTTATATCATCCCATTTTCAATAGAATTCCAATCACGTCTCATTGCTTATCAAATCACAAAGATCAAGTTAATATTTGCCAACCTCATATTCCACTTTCATCCAATTTTTTTCTATTAGATTATATATCTAACTTATAATTGTTCAATCAACTCATATATTTGTCCAACCTCCATAAATTCAATTTGAAACTCAACTAACTTAACAAAAACTCATCAATTCACAGGTAGCAGAGGCGTACAATCCAAGTGTTTAACAGATTTTCTCTCTTTAATACTGTAGATCTCAAATCATGTTTCACCTTTCTCATTTTAATAATATAAATTCCATATCATGTTTCATATTTGCATATCAACGACTTACAAACCATATAACTTTAACAAGTAAGATTAAATATGTCATAAACTTTTTGACTTTCTTCAGTTAAAGTGTTAAATCAATTCACCCATTCCAAACTGATCAATCATGGCGCTCAAGCAATACTTTAATGAATCAAATATAATTATCCCATTCATATATTCTAACTTTACCCATCCATTTCATGAATCAGGACTAAACACCATAACCAAAGTTTGTAAACATTCAGAGTTTCATTGATTTAACCATCGATTCAATACAGTAGGTTCGAAACATGATCCTGTTTTATTTTCTCGTCAATTAATCCTCAACTTACTTGCCTTTGACATAAATTTGGCAATAAGCTCATAGTTCATTACATCACAAGGTTCGAACAATTATTCACCAATTTCCAAGCTTTACATCTCATCAAATTATAAAGATTCGAATTCATCTTCTAGGAATCAAGTTTGTAAGCCATGAAATTTGTTAGTACTTTCACAATTCTCCCAAGTTCTCACTTGAATTATCAATTTAACACGCAAGTCATATATGAATATGTTAAATTATATGGTTCTGATAACCCTTTTTAAAGCCCAAGTTAACCTCATTTTCTGAGATGACCTGTTAACTCACGAATTTAAGCGAGGTTTAAATTAAAACTCACAATATCATCTTTTGGTGTTTCAATCTCAGTGTAGACAAAACATTCCATTCACTTTTCTTATGATATAAGTCTACTAGGTTTTTAGTCTTACTTCTTAATCATGGGTTTAATTTGAGAACCTAACCTTAAGTCAAATACAATACCTAGTAATTAAATTCTCATATCTTCGATAACTCTTAAGTTATCCCAAACTTACCAACTTAATATTTTGTGGATACATATTTAACATGCTTTAACATGGCTCACATTCTTCTTAAGTCACTTTAGTTTAATCTATTTCGTCAAATTAACATAAGACTAAATCAACTGTTCCAAATTAATTTAAGATTTGTAAATCATCCAACTCTCTCCATTAAAATCCAATTTTAGTTCCTAAATCACCATTAGTCATGACTTAGGTTATCACTTTCAACATCAATCAATTAATTCTTTGAATTGACCTCATTCTATGGTTCACCCTATCACAAGTAAACTATACAGTAATTATATACATTCCAACCCATCATTTTAAACTCAATTTTCATGAATCTCATATATTTTAATCACATGACTTAAGGGTTTATCACACCATCTTCCCGAATCTCATATCTTGGCCAAACATTTAATCTTTTAATTACTGTTTAACAAGTTAAATGGTTAAAAGTTCCCTTGGGGTAGATTTTTTAGTCATGGCGGGGTATAGAATGCACTGTTACTTTGTGGGTCTCGTATGACTCGGTGGGTAGTAACACGGCATGGGTCTATACGCTTGCCTGGCATCAGCTCCAACCTTTTAAACCATGAGTTTGTGAAACATGAGAAATGACAGTCATTGAATGTATCTATTATGCACATTGAATGACAGTCATGCATAGTTTAAGCTTGTATGGTTAAAATTATTTTAAGAATTGGTATAATTGTTATGAGATTGAGAATGAATGGTTAGTTAATAGTTGTGGTTGCCCTTGAGAGTTGAAATCCAGGCATGCCTGAGTATAAACTGTATTTGAGATTGATAGGATGATAAATAATTTGGGATAGTCTGAATGATAGAGGAAACTCTACTGAAAATTTTAAGAATTATACTTGGTACAATTTTTTTGAAGTTTGAAAAGGGATTTCTTCTAAAAGAAATTAAATCCAAGAGTTTTTCTTCAAAGAAGATTCTTACTAACAATTGGATTTTATAAAAAAAGAGTTCTATCAATTATCCTTTGAAGTCGAGGTCATTATGTAGAGTGTCATGCCCCAAAACTCAGGGTCACATGAAAAGTCCACAAAACACCAGATTTTATAAAATAAAAAAATAGGATTTTTAACATTCAAAAATAACCTTTGAAATTAAAAGGACAAGAGAACCCTAAATTTATCTCTCATAAACAGAAGACATTCAATCCCAACATGCATATAATATATCGTCTTGAGGTGTACAAAACATGCATTCAGAAACAGGCATACAAAAGGAAGAAAACTAAAGAAAGTCTTCCATCACCGCCACCACGGGCACCACTAGATCTACTCATCAAGATCATTAACATCATTACTTAATAAAGAATTAACAAATCTCACACTGTGAGCCGAAACCCAATAGAAACAGACTATAATACAGTAAAGTAGGATATGCAATTACATAACACACAGAAACTGTTTTATTTCTCCCAATCCTTAGGACATCTAACAATGCCCAACAACAAAATAAGCATATACGACAAGGTTATCTGCATGTTGTATTCCTTTAAAATCTTTCACCGTGGAACAATACTAACCCAATCAATCTGTTCTTTACGGTCTTTCATCACAGGACAAACACTTGCCCCTATTATGCAATTCTTCGCGGTCTTTCACCGCAGGACATTTACATACCCTAATTATGTAATTTTTAGTGGTCTTTCACCGCAGGACATTTACATGCCCCAATTTTGTAATTTTTTTCTTTGATTCTACAGATAAAAGTACCCACATAGCCAGGTACTAAATATCCTCATACATAACATCATATCATTTCCATAACCATAGAAATGATCTCACATTATGATTACACATTTAAAATTCCAAGGTCAACCCCAAGGGTTAGCTTCAAATCTCTAGAAATACGATTTTCCAGATTTTACATAAATCACCTCATTTTCAAACCTCCATTTAAAAACTACTGACATCCTCCAGTTCAAATATCGTGTAATAAACCAAGAAAAGCATAAAACATGCTTTTTACTCGAATAAAATAAGGTTTAAATATAAAACACGATATTTAAAGCATAATCACTCGGTGAAAAAGTACATAACTGCATACAACACCCTTTAAAGACAACATAGTCTAATATCCTACCTCAGTGAGTCAAAAACTCGACGCCTTGATCCACTTGCAAGAACGAATTTTACCGAAATGAGATTCTGTCTGGATGAAAGCGATGCCCACAATGTGGATAGCAAGGATCCATTAATAGATCATCGAAAACTAAGCTCGGGCCACCTATAAGTTTAGAGAGAAGGGAGAGAGAAAAGGAAACTTAGCTAGGAAGAAAGATTTTTGAAAATATCTAATCCAAGTGAGATATTTATAGCCTCAGCCCTGTATGGGAATTTATTCGACTGAACCCAGCCATCCAGAAGACTGAAATGCTATTAGAAAAGGTAAAAACACCAACCGCCCCAAGTTAGTCGACTGAGTTTGCAATCTTAGTCGACTGAACTATAATAGTGGGCATTCAGTCGACTAGAATCACCCCCTCAGTCGACTGATTCCTCACTGTTCAACAAACAAACAGAAAAATTGCATCTCAGTCTTTTAAAACCCCGAACAAGCGTAAAACACATATAGCATGCGGTTCTACAAAAATGAAGCATAGATCATACATCAGGGAGATACATGTATCGAAAAGAATATGCCAACATATATTTATCGCAAAATCAAAATAATAAAAAAAATCAAGTCTCACAACTCTCCCTCCTTAAAGAATTTCACCCTCGAAATTCACAACAAGGTTAAGAAAGGTCAAGAAGCAAACAACTTCGAATATTAAGCCCGAACCCCGGACTCCAGCACCCATGTTGCTTCCTCAACACCGTGATGAGGCCATAGGACCTTGACATACACAATGGTCCACCCTCTCAGAACTTGTTCTTTTGTGTCTAAGATCTTCACCAGTCGCTCCTCGTATGTGGCATTCTCATCAATATGCAACTCAGCCTAATCCAGAATAAGTGAAGGGTTTGGCTCGTATTTCCTAAGTATGAAAACGTGAAAAATGTTGTGCATAGACGCCAACTGAGGTGGCAGGGCCAAACAGTAAGCTACCTCCCCAATATTTTCTAGGTTCTCAAATGGTCCAACAAAATGCGGTGATAGCTTCCCGCTATAGCCAAACCTTATCACGCTCTACGTGGCAAGATCTTTAGAAACACATGGTCCCTCACTGCAAACTCCAACGGTCTCCTCCTCTTATATGCATAACTCTTCTAACGACCCTGGCGAATCACGGCAATCTTCTCAGTCATCTCGCATACCAAGTCAAGTCCTAGAACTGTGGTCTCTCCCACATCTGTCCAACACACAGGTGACCTTCACGGCCTACTATACAAAGCCTCATACGGTGCCATCCCAATATTGGACTAATAACTGTTGTTGTATACAAATTCTTCCAATGGTAGATGATCTTTCTAAGAACCCCGAAAGTTTAATATACAAGCCCTGAATATGTTCTCTAAACTCTAAATGGTCTTCTCAGACTGACCATCGATCTGAGGGTGAAAAGCTATGCTGAAGGTCAAGCTTGTCCCTAGAGCTACCTGAAGACTCTGCCAAAAGTGTGATGTAAAGTGCAGGTCTCAATCGGAAACAATAGTCATAGGTACGCCATGTAGTCGAACTATCTCACGGACACACAACTTACCCAACCTATCCACCGAATCCTTCACAAAAATGGAGAAAAAATGTCCAAACTTCATTAATCTATCAACCACAACCCAAACAACATCGTGTCCCTTTGGCGATTGAGGAAGTCCTAATACAAAATCCATCGTGACGTTCTCCCACTTCCACTCAGATATCGGCAACAACTGTAACAATCCTGCAGGTCTCTAGTGTTTCGCTTTTACCTGCTGATAGGTAAGGCACCGTGAAATGAACTGAATCACGTCCCTCTTCCTTCTCGTCCACTAGAACTGACGGCGCAAATCATGATACATCTTTGTGCCTCATGGATGCACTGCAAGACGTGAATGATGAAAATCATGTAACACTTCATGTAATGAACCGATATAGACCCTAGTTGTAACAACCTAGTTGATAATGACTCAGGTAAGGATCCAGCCCAAACCTTAAGTATTAGTGACAGATAGTTCACAAGGCTATAGAGCACGGACGTGGTTCAAAATCCTAACTCGAATCGAAAACCCTAAGTTCGGCCCGAAAATCCCAAAAAGGTCTAAAACTCAGGCAACAAAACCATAACACCCAGAGAGTCTCTAACATTCTAAATGAAGTAAGTATTATGAAATAATAAATTAAAAATAAAAATTCCTCATAAATATGGTAAAATGACTGTTTTGCCCCTAGTACAGCGAAAAGTCTTAAAATCTAAATTTTAACATATAGATACCCTCAATCAAGGATTTAAGTACAATTAAGTAGAAAAAAACAAAAAAACATAAAAAATGCCAAAAATACCCCTTAGTGGCCGACCACCTTGGGAAGAGTGCCAAAAAGTGACTTTTTGCTTTCTTTTTA
>JAOTRH010488338.1:0-24538 GCA_034768845.1 Heliamphora exappendiculata
AGTCTCTAAATTAAAGGAGTCCTCCCAAGTACCCAACAAACACCAAAATAAGTTATTAAGCATAAATTGAACTTTTACCTCAACTAAACCAAATAAACTTCAAATCCGTAACGAAATCTGCCTTCAAATCAAACAGCATGCTAATGACCTCTCTTGACTAAATGAGAATTACAAAGAGTTGCGAAAAGGAAAAAAAATTATGGAGTTCAGATATTAAAAAAAGAGGACCTTGTCAGGCTATTACAAAACATACCATAAGAAAAACAAAACAAACACATTTGACATCAACCATGAAATAGATCTATGTAAGAGGACAAACAATGAACACATAAAAGATTATAAACTAGTTGCAACCCACAAATTAAGAAAAATAATTACGCGAATACCAAAAGAAAAAAAGAAGCTTAATCATAGGAAGACAAAATATATTTGTTGCTACCCAAATTTTGTCTTCAAAGTTCAATATTTTATACCCAAGACGAACTGAAGCTAACACACACCCAGATGGAACTACCCTCTGTTTATCTTGATTATGAAGGGAATTGCAATACAACCTTTCGTTTTTGTTGGATGAAACAATCTAGGATTTTAAATTGGGGATGCATATATCTATATGTAAATATATAGATATGGAAATACATAGGAACTTACATGAGTGAAAGATCAAATGGTAGGGTTACTGTGAGAGTGGCGGCGAGCGATGGCAAGATTACTGGTGATGTAGACGAGGGGTGGCGAGCAACAGTGGCAATCAGTGAGACGGTAGTGTGAGAGGCGGTGGCGAGCGGTGGTGGCAATGTGCAAGGGCGTGAACAACTACGGCAATCGACGGTGGCGTGAACCGAAATGACGGAAATCGATAGTGGCATGAGCGACAATACCAATCGGCGGTGGTGTGAGCGGCGGTGGCGTAAGCGATGGATTGAGCCTGAGACGATGGAGATTGAAGACGACAGAGAGGAAAAGACCTAGCATTATAGGGTGAGAGATTAACTGATATCTGGGAGAAAGAGGAAATATGAAATTGAGACTAAATTTGTTTCACTTATCGGGAAGAAAGACCTAGCATTTAAATTTGTTTCACTTATTTTTAATCTCTTTTATAAGTAAAATTGAGATTAAAAAATTAATTTTTTATTTTATTTTTTTAATAATTAAAATAAAAAAATACATATAATCAAAGTTTAATTGAAAAACCGATATTAAAAATTTTTATTATTTTTTTAATCACACTTTAATAAGAAATTGAAATTTTTTTAATTTTTTAAATAAAATTTTTATCTATTATTATAATAGTGTGCACTGGCTGTAGAGTCTAAAACTCCTCGTACATCTTTCTTTAACTTGAAATTTCTCCAGCATTTAAGAGATAAGTAGATTTTTTATTTTTTTAAAAAATAAGAGATAAGTAAATTCTTGGCAAATGATATGTTGGTGCCGGATGACCAACTAAATATAGAAATGATGAGTTATTGGAATTGATGATAAATAACGATGATTTGATGATTTTTAGAAGTCACAATTAATAAGTTCATGAATGGGCTAGATACATAAATAGACAAATTACACCTCGAAGTACTATGTAAGCGATGTTATGTGGTACTTTCGACAAATAAATTATTACAATTTATACAATATGAGTCAGCCTTTGTCTCTTAACAACTCAACAAACGTGAGTTATTATTTTTTTATTATAAAATTTATCGTCATCATATTTAGTAAGAACACTACGTACACTTGTTACATAATTTCATGAGATAACAGAATAATTAATAGACACGTAAATACAGTAGGTGTATGAGTAGAATAAGTGCATGAATAGAACATAAGTACATAAACCCATTCATTTATATCGTCATTTCCTTCCAACTGGGAACTTGAACCAACTCCAAATACATAGACTCTTCATATTTTCTTATTTAATGAATTTGAAATGCGTAAAATTCTTCACTTTCCACCATAACATCCATTAAAATAGCAAGCCACATGACTAGGCACTGTTGAGGTAAGAAGAGATGCGATGGAGCACGTCTTGGGTATATGTAGAATTGGGTTCCGTCAAATGAAAGACATGTTTTTCTGTAGGAGTTTCCACAAGTTCAGCCTTCCCTTTCCAGCCATTCTTGCGCAGTGCTTCATAGTAATAGAAGCCTCTGTCTCTATACGGATCTTTCCCAGCAATGAAAACCAAAACCCTACTGCATCCCAAGGTAGGCAACTTGGGATCCACCAAAGGATTAACCAAAGGATTATCCAGTCCCAAAGCCGAACCTCCTGCATTGTTCCAAACACTGTCACCTTCAGATCTGTTACCCGTGGGCTCATGACCAATTGGTTTGGTTCCCCAAAAGTAAGGATGGATCAAAACAATCCCCGTGATGTTAAGCCCTTCTAGTTTCTCCGACCCAAGTTTCATGGCCATGTTGTGCGCTATGGTAGCACCCGCGCTGTCTCCCAAGAGGAAAACCCGCGAAAAATCAACCTGTTTGTTTATCCAATCTTCGGGGCCTTGCCCCGAAGAATGAGAAGCAACCCACTTGAGAGCTGCCCACGAATCCTCGAAAGGGAGGGTGATAGGATGATTATTAGTGGCCAGTCTATACTCGACGGACAATGTGATGGCGCTCGAGTTCTTAACGAGTGCGTAGACGAATTCGTCGTGCGGCCGAAGGAAGGCGCTGAACTGTACGAAGGCCCCTCCGTGGTAGTAAACGACAAGGGGGAGTTGTTGGTTCGGATTGGTAGCGGACTTGGGAACATAAAGCCTGGCGCAGACACCATCCACCATTGTTATGTCTTTGTAATTTACATCGGGCTTCAAAACCAGTTCGGGTAAACCGGGGCCACCTTCTGCACTTCCACAATCTCCTGAAGCCATTGCGAAGAGAGAGAGCAGGAAGAGACTGGTTAAGAGTTTGAAACCCATATTTCTTTATTTGTCGATGAATGTGATCGAATTCGAGATCGAGATCAATAGCAATATCGAGCGAGATCGAGATCAATATTGATATCGATCTCGATCGAGATTGATATTGATCTCGATCAATAGAGATATATGAAGGTGATTGT
This sequence comes from Heliamphora exappendiculata, assembly GCA_034768845.1. Classification (NCBI taxonomy): domain Eukaryota; kingdom Viridiplantae; phylum Streptophyta; class Magnoliopsida; order Ericales; family Sarraceniaceae; genus Heliamphora; species Heliamphora exappendiculata. The sequence goes on from JAOTRH010488338.1 coordinate 3,070, forward strand.
GTTCGATAGATGAATGAATTGAATCTACATTTATATATTGGTGGGGATTTATATGTGCTCCATCCAATTGATTGGTTGCTTTGCAATAGCCAACCTGTACTTGCTATAATTGACAAGAAAGGAAAACAATAAAAAAGCTATGATCTTATGCTTAGCAAATTGTATGATTAACAAAATGTGCTTAAAAGTGCATACTTTCCTCAAAACAAATTATTATTATTTTTCTTTGGTTGGTATAAACGATAACGGCGGAAATATGATTATCTTTTTTATGACATATTTAGAAATTTAATTGGTTTTACAGTGTGGCAATTAATTGTTTTCACAAAAAATTAAAAAATAGAGAGAGACTTGTTCTCTTTTCCATACATTTGATAACAGGAGACTACCAAAATAGAATTTTCATATATAGCCCATTTGAATGGGTCTCAGCCTATAGGCAAAGGAAACAATTTGGTACTTCGCAATGGCTAGGATCCTTAGTGTTATATTTATCATCAGAATTTGCATTAAAAGTTTATATTCTAGGAATGAAATTAATCTGCTTATCAATTTGCCAATAATGACAAGTTAGTTGCAATAATGTAAAAGAACGCATGTTTTGTTTCACTAACTTTAATCTTTTTTATAAGTTTTTTTCTTTGTTCTCAACGTTTTTTATATTTTGATTCAAAGATTTTAATTTTTCAATTTTACATATGGAACTAAATTAATTCTGAAAGTAAAAAAGTTGACCTAGGCTGAAAATAGTACACTAAAGATGAAAACGATTTATTAATTTTTCCTAACATTAAGATTTTTTTTGTTTTCCTATGAACTTTAATTTTTAATTTATGTCAGTTTTTTTCACTGATTTATCTTAATTAGAAAGACTTAGAAACGTTCAAAAATGGACTCAATTTTTTAAAAAATACAAAGGAGTCAAAAATCCATATTACACTTCACAACACTTTTAATGTCACATTTGCCGTATGTAGCATATTTAAGATTTAAATTTTGTTTCATCTAATGGCTAAAATTATATTTGCTTTTTTGCCCCGTTTAACTTTTTTACTTCTTCCTCTTTCATCTATTTTCATTTTAAATTCAACTTTTCGAATTCTCTCGTATAAAAAAAAAATTAGAGTCAAGCTATAAAATATATTTTTACTAGTATATATGTATAATAAATGTCAAAAAATATAATTAGTTATATATATTTTTATTAAAATAAAGACTAAACTTAATGAGGACAATTATGAATGTTAGAAAATTGCAATTAGCCTACTAAAACTTGTTTATTATATTATTATTTTTAATCATAAAAAACATATATATATAAATAAATTATGTTCAAAGTGCATCGAATCCTTATACAATATATATAGACATTACATTACAAATTAGAATGATAGGAAATGTGTGATTATATGGATCATTGGTTACATGAAAAATGTAAAGATCATTGTGATGAGGCATATATGTCCATTCGGTCAAACAGTTATGATGGGGTCAGCCCAAACGCATAGTTCGGCCTATAGCTCAGAGGCAGGGTTTAGTTAGGGATGAATTGAGGTAGTTAGAGGACCACAGTGAAATCTTGTTTGAATTTAAATATTAATCTCTGAATGCGAATAGAAGTAAAATAATGCATAAAAAAAGTAAAAAATAATTAACACTAAAAATTTATGTGGTTCGACCTACACCGGCAAACGTCCACGAGCGAGAAAGAGAAATTTTTACTATATTGAATGTGAAAGAGTACAGCACTTGTCTCCCTTCTCTTTACCAGCTAACTTATTAATTTTATATCTCACGACTATTTTTCCTATGGTTCCACTAGTGTCCTATTTATAGGCACACATGCAGAAACGTTAAAAAATTCTAATCAGCTCATATTACTATAAATCTTATACATAAATAATTCTAATCAATTCCTAATTCCACCCCAACTCAAATACACATAGACCAAAAATAATATAATAAAATACGAACCCGGTAGAATACAAGACATAGCCTAACAATCTGCACATTGATTTGAATTCTGCAAACTACCTTGAAGATAAACAACATTGATGTCGATTCTACCGTCGTCGTCGTCGTCGATCTGCCATACCCAAATAGCATGGCCCACACCTCTATACCGAGGTGCCTGCACCCCAACCCAAGTGCCCCACAAAGATCACTACTTTGTAGAGGAACGTGACCCCATTTCTCCCCATTTGTGCACATAACTAGAGAGATCACCACCCCTAACCAAACCAAGAGCAAATAAGACTCGCTTTTGTCGAGATGTACACATGTCCGTTACGTCTGTCGTTTTAGTCTCGTTGCCCAGAGCTTTCCTGTGAACATCTAACAACTGTTGCTCTTGCATCTTGCCGGCATCCTGTGCACAATTTGATTTGCTCACCCGTTGACTTGTACTACCTTGTCGCTTCCGTGTACCCCTACGCCTATTCCGTGTGCTTTTTCGCAACTGTTGTTCACCTTGATCACCCTTATACTTTTTCTATATATGTCGTCTACCTATACTACTCATCTGATGTCTAGCAATAGCTCTACCTGTCATAACATTCCCTACGAGTTTGTATAGATTGTTAATCATCTGTTCCTGCAGTACATCCCTGTTTCCCTTTGAAACCCAAAAAACTCCACCACACTACAAGAGAATTGACCATTAGTGACAACTCGAGTTGTCACTAAATGTTCCATTTTTGTCACTAATTATTTTTTGTGACAAAAAAATTTCGTCACAATGTCTTCATTATAGCCCGTAGCTAAATGTATATAGCGTCAACTTACACTGTCGTCACTAAAGGACGTAGCATTTGTGACAACCTGTTAGTTGTCGCTAAAGTGGTGTTATTTGTAACAATTTATTTGGTCACTAAATAGATAAAATGTCGTCACAATAGGCAATAATCGTCATTAAAAATGGAGGTTTGAAATCATAATATCTATCTTTTAGCGACAACAATTGGTTATCACAAATTCATTTCACTTTTAGTGACGCTATATTTTGTCACTAATATATAAATTGATACGTTACTTTTGTGACGACTTATCTTGCTACTATACCATGACACTTATAGTGACAGATTTTATTTTGTCACAGAAGACTTGTTTTTGAAGTACAATTATTGACTACTACTTGTGGTCATAAAAGCTGTTTATTCCGTCACAAAAAATATATTGTTGAAGCACAATTAGTGACAACTATTTATTGTCACAAAAGAAAAAAAAATATTAGGATTACTTAATTCATTTGTTATATTGCAAAATCTGTTAATAGAATATAATAAATTCTAATATAAACATTCAATTAACTCGCCACAAAAAAAATGACAATTGAAATAAACAATCCAACAGTAATTAAAATTTTAACAAATCCATTAACAAATAAACATCCACTAGTTCATCTTTAATTTTGAAATAACACTAGCAATGAATAAACAAAGTTTATATTAGTTGTGTGAATAAATTAACCAAAAGAAATTGTTTTCTAGGAAAACACTAATTCTCCTTTCATAAATCTCTTTAAAAAAAGCAACCAATATAAGATCTCCATATGCAAAAAGTTCTTATCCAGTCATTTGGAGTTCTAATCATCTGCATAAATAGATGGTAAAAAACTAAGTTAGAAAGGCTAAACCTAAAAAGTAAAGCACATATTAAATCTAATACATAATATCTTTTATAATTCCAACCAAATAAAAAAGGCAACAACTAACTTCATTTCATATGATAAGTTTAGTAATTAAATTAAATTAATGTTTAAATCATCAATATGAAGTGAACTATGCAAACACTCTTAATTTACCATCAGAAGTGCAATATCCAGTTCATGTAGAACGCATTCGATCCATCATGATTTTCACTAATGCTTCTATCTCCACTTGCCTAGCATTCATCTCTAATTGCTTAGCCTTTAACATCTCCATCTCATTAGCTAGTTTGCTAGTCTCTTTTTCAGCCTCTTCTGCTCTTTTTCGAGCCTTTTCTAGCACAACATTTGTAGTTTTCCCAGACGAGGATGATAGGGGTTCAAGACCAAGCCCCAAACCACGTACATAACCTGACTTTTTTCCTAAAACTTCTATACAAATCTCCTCATCAATCATAGTTATAGCACTATCTTGTTGGGATTTTGCACGAAACTCAATCATTTGATCCTATAATTATAGAGAAAATATGTAAAAATTATAACTAAAATCATATATATATATATAGAAAAAAACTAGAATATTGCACATAATAAAACTACTTACATATAGGCCTTTTGATTGTTAATCATCCCAGCCACACTTTTTTATGTTAAAGTGTGTATCGCGCCACAGTTCAATTTGATCTTTCTTATTTCCAGTAACCTATTACAAATAATATAAAAGTAAACTGATATGCATATTTCACAAAACAAGTAATAAAAAATTGTAACATAGCATACAGCATCATAACGAATCATTGAGTATGATTTAGTCCCGGTAGAGTGAGAGACCACTAAATTTTTTCGATTTGTCTTATTTCGTTTACTTTTTGCCTGCATTAAATGGTAAGATAGTCATTTGTATATAATTTAGTTGCAAATACAAACCATGAAAACTAGAATGTCGACATAAACAAAGTAAATAGTGTCGTATGGCTAATTATTTTTTCACAAACTTTAAACTCATCTGTAGAGAAGTACCTACAAAGATACTTCCAATCTTCTTGTCTTACATCAATAGGTTGATTTCGTAATGCAGCTTCAACAGTGTTGTGGCGCAAAAAGTACTGTTTGTAAAGGCTATGTCCCCACTTCCTATTCATACGATTAAGCTGCGAAAATATAGCTTTTCGAATGTGTTGAAGGTCCTCTAGTTGAAATTTTTCCTAAGGATCATTATTATTCAATGTAACACAAATCAACTTAGACTATCCCATAAAAACAAACATTTAGAAGTAAATTTTAATAAAACCCACCTGCAACTAGCACCATAATTTTTCCTTTTCATGCTTTTCAATTTTTTTTCCAATTTTCAACCTGTAAAGGTGTACACTTACGAATAATGACACCTGCCTCAGTGATCAATGCTTGAGCATCATCACCCACCGCTCGTAAGAGATCTGGAAGAATCACAACCTCAAACTTTTTTCCATTTTTTGGCTTCTTCTCATGTCCAATACCACGAGTTATTCCCCATGCTCTCTTTGTAATGAATGAACCTGTACAAAGTAGTAAAGTAAGAGTAAAATGTTTAATGGATATAATAGCACGACTTTTTATTTTGCTCACTTATATTTGAAATAATAATTTTTGAAAATCATTCAATATTTTCTTATAGATTGAAATCATTTCTTATATGTATTCCTAGACAGTTCAAATACTTTGTAACGCCATTTCATATGTAAAACTACATACCGAGAAAGAATTTTCTAATGTAAAATCATTTCATATGTATTCCTAGACAATTCAAATGAAATCCCAGTTCTAGTGTGTAGTGGTTAGATGTCTCATATGCATTTTCAGTCTAAATTAGGGTAAGCGCAAATAGTCTTTATTTTTTTTCTTTTTATTTTACTCACTGGCAGCATTGCGAACATGTTGGCCCTCATGTGTAGCTGGGCATTGCTCATTATTCTCACAAGTAACCAATCTGTTGCCTAACAATGGATTTGAAGATTCTGTTGAAAGATCAACCCGAGATTGAGATTATGTTGAACTTCTTTTTCTACCACTTAGTCTACCTGGTTAGCCATCTGTTACAAATAAAAGACATAATAAGTGATCATATGATAATAAACATAATAAAATAAAAATATAGCATGGTATGCAAATGAAACAGATAAATGATAAATTTTAAAAAAAATATCGACAATGTACTTACATTATTAATCACTGTCATTATCCTCTTCAATAAGTACAATATGTTCGTCAATATCATCGTCACTATTGATATGTATTAAAATACTCTCTGACTGCACACATGTGGAACGAACATCCAGAATCTAATATCCAAAATCTAATATCCAATCTGATTTGCTCATACTTGAAGTAACTGTGAACACTTTTGATTTTTTATAATCGGAGCCCTCTATAACTAGTATCTCTGATGATTGTTCTTTTTCCTTGTCTGCTTGTACTTCAAAAAATTTCTCTTCAGATAACTTTCTTTGTCACAATAGTAGCACTTCCATTTGTAACCTCTTGATTTGGAACGACATTTTTTCTTGGACCCCTCCTGCTTCACTGTCGCCCTACTTCTAACTTTCCCACTGCCTGATGCAATCATGATGCCGTCTCCCTGTGATCTGTCACTCTCCCTCTTCTTCTACATCTTATGAAATATGAGAGCAGCAACACTCTCATCTAACCCAAGGGTATCTTTTTCAAACATTAGTGTAGTCATCAGATGCTCGTATGATGAAAGTAAGGAAATGAACAAAAGAATTGTTTTATCCTCATATTCGATCTTTGTGCTATAGAATCTAATTCCGTAAGAATCTTGTTAAACTCGTCCAAGTGCTCCATAAAATTCACTTCCTCTATCATCTGAAGTGCATATAACTGTTTCTTTAAAGACAACTGAGTCATCAATGTATTGGACTTGTACCTGCTCTCCAACTTAAGCCCAGAGTTCCACGGGATCGCTTTCGTTGATGACTTCTCGAAGAGTACTATTACCGAGATACAACTGAATCGTGTTGTTCGCCAAGTCCCGCATCTCTTCCCACTCTATATACTTCATCATTTTCAATTTTTCTGACTTCTTCCTGAAAGCCTTGATCAATCATTCGCACGTCAAAATATTCTTCACATTTTGCCATAAGGTGAAGTCGTTGTGGCAGTTAAAAGGTTCAATCATGAAATTTGAACTTTTTAACGCCATTAGATTTGTTTATGACAATCCCCACAATATGAATAAGTCACAATAGCATATATGTGTAATCTTTGTCCTACGCAACCCAAATCAATTCTGATTGTACCCGATCGCTCCTGATTGTACCCGATCACATCCGATTAATCCCAATCAATGTCGATCTGTCCAATCTAATTAAACGGAGCAGAAATCAAAAAATTTGACCGTACCGATAAATCTGCAACACTAAAAAATCTTATGAGATACATTCTCCTAAAATTATTTTACTATATATACGATCCGACATAATAAAACAATTATAAACCATCGATTTCAAAATATTATTGCCACACAGGATAAAACCCCAAGATTAGAATATCAATCTATTATTTTCCCAGCAAGTTTTCTTATTAGTGTTCTCAATAGCCTTCCAATCAATTCATTACAACATAAATCTCAATTTCCAAGTTCCAAACCCAATTCCACAAGGATTTTAAGGAATTATAGAAACTTGTTGTGCAAAACCAAATCTACCAATCCCCAAACCCAAATTGTTGCTTCATTTAAGAAAAAATATGGTTGCTCTTTTGCAAAAAAATAAACCATGATTATCAACAGTGCTACGTTGAAATCGTTAACAGCGCCGTTGGCCTTTTTTTTGTGCGCTTAAAAGAATAATTTTTAAATTTATTCGATACAAAATTAAAAAATCATACTTTGCTTCGATCTCCTACCACGGCTTTGAATCGTCCACCATTAGCTCTGATATCACTTGTTGAGATTTAAACATCAATTCTCAAACGCGAATGAAGGCAAAATCACGCACAAAAAACACAGAAAATAATTAACACCGAGGATTTACGTGGTTCGACCCACATCGGCCTACATCCATGAGCGAGAGAGAAAATATTTTACTATATCGAATATGAAAGAGTATAGCACCCGTCTCCCTTCTCTCTACCAGCTAGCCTCTCAATTTTCTATCTCACAACACTTTTTCCTATAGTTCAACTAGTGTCCTATTTATAGGCACACATGTAGAAACATAAAAAAAATTTAGTTAGCTCATATTACTATAAACCCTATACATAAAGAATTATAGTAGATTCCAAATTCCACCACAACTCAAATACATATAAATCAAAAATAATATAATAAAATACGGGCCCGATATAATACAAGACATAGACCAACAAACCTCTATATGCCTCTACATATAATAATAGTTAACACGACTCAAAGTAACTAAACAACTTGCTGACGTTACAAAAGAGGCTGTGGCAATCCCCGAAAAGAGAAAAAGATAATTCCCACCAAGGACAGGCTGAGGAATGTCCCTTTTCTGGCCAAACTACACATAATACTACTATAAATATTAAACTTAAAGACAAAGCATATATACTTAATCTCTCTTTTATAACTTTCAGTATTCATCATACAGTCAACTGAATTAAGCATCAGAGGGGCTTTTTCGGTCAAATCTGCTAGCAAGTCTTACCTATTTTTCTCTGTGCATGAGCGATCAAGCCAACGAGCTAAAGGACTCGGGCTTAATTCTTTCCTTTTCCATTACAACTAATCTTACCCCAGCGAAATCACCTGAACAAGTTATTTTACATTTCTCCTTTGACCATGGCCCACCTCTCCCTTCCCAACATTTTCTTTTTTTTTCTTCTTCTTTCAATTTAATTCATGTTTCTTTTTTGTATTTGGCCTTAGTTACACCTCGAGATTAACCATTTTGTAATTTCTTTTTTCTTATCCTAGACTATGAGGGCCAGATAAACTAAAAGATAAATACCAATGTGTTGTTGGTTTAGTGGGTAAGAACTTATTGCTTTCGTCTTAAGAGCTTGTTTTTGAATCTTCGTAGCGGCATGTTGGGTTCAAACCTATATACGATCCTTCAATCGCGCGACAATCTTTAACTTCGACGCCGATGTATGTGCGATAGAAAGTGCTAGAAATTAGTTGTGGGTTACGTGTATAATGTTTCCTGATGAGTACGTGGAGTAGCTTATCTACACATCTAATTTTTTAACCAAAAAACAAACTTAAAGGTAAATAAAAATAAAAATAAAAATAAAAATAAGTAATTAAATAAATATTGATAAATAAATGTATATATTTACATGTAATGTGTTTTTAGTTGATAGCCCATAAGAGCATCTCCAACAGTATTATGTAAAATAGCTAGTCAAAATATAATATAAAAAAATATACTCTATTTTAGCCAATCACGTTTTTAAGTATTCACTCCAACACTATTTTCTATTTTAGCTATACATTTCAATCCCAAAAATAATTTTTGCTTCAAAATTTGACCTTGATGTCATCGCCTCCGGTATCTTCACCATCGCCAGAAAAGGCTTTAGCTTCACTTCCATGGGAAGAAGATCTTCCATGGCCAAAAGATTTGTGTGGCTGTGAGCTACCATTTTCGAATTTGAGCTTCAATGGCCAGAGCATCACTTCCATAGGGTTTGGCTTTGATTGGGTGGACAGAGAAGAAACTTTGGATTGGGTAATGGGGTTCTGTAGCTGATGAAGAAGAAGAAGAAGAAGACTACCTGCCAAACGGTGGGATTCAGTTTTGGCTAGCCATTTCAGGCTAACCAAATATAGCTAGCCTTAAATTCATTTTGTAAAATAGTTATGGTTTTAGAAAACCTATTAGAGTGAGCGAAATAGAAATAAGCTATCTATTTTAGCTAACAAATTTCTTTTAGAGGATCTGTTAGAAATGTTCTAAGTTATACCCATAAAACTCTTAGAGCCGTGTTTTAATCTAAATTTTTCAAAATCCCTTGTAACCTAGGCCCTTTGGCCAATAGGCTTAAAAGTGATTATTGAGTTAAGTCTGTGTAGGTCAAACGAAAAAAAAAAGTTAACTCCGCCAATCAATTGAACCTAAAATGGTTTGGGCCCAAACCCAATTTTCATAAAATAATATCAAGTTCAAGTGACTTAAAATTTAAGCCCCTAATAAACAAATTAAACTAACAGAATTAAGTACATTACCTCCCTTGGCCATGTTTCTTTATGTTTCTATGTATTTTTCCATGCTTCTACAAGGGCCTTGTTTGGCAACCAATTTTAAGTCGATCTAAAGTCAGGTTTTTTATTTTTTTGCTTAAAGTTTAAAAAGTTAAAAAGTCTTTTTTTACAACTCAAAAGCTTTTAAGTTTTTTGTTTTTTACATAAATCTTTTTATATATTTTTAAAAATATCATAACTTTTATTATATAAATTTATTTTTTTATTAAAAAAAATATATATATATATATATTTTTAAAATACACTTGAAAAAACCTATTAACCAAAATCTATATTGAATATGAATTTATCTAAAAAAAATTTAAAAATTATAACAACTAAGCAAATTTTTTCGTCTTTTTACTTAGAGTCATTTTTAAGTATTTGGCTTAAAGTCACCACATAATTCTCACAAACGAACTTTTGACTTTTTAAACTTAAATTGACTTTAAGCAAAAGAACCTAACTTAAATTCAAGTTGTGAAATGAGACAAAGTTATCAACGGTTTCGATTGCATTTGTATTAAAAAAGTATTTCATGTATTCTGGTCTGAAAAAAAGTAATTTCTGTAGTTGTGTAATCGTAACAAATCATAAACTTTGTTTTTCCGGTGGCGGTGTTTAAATTTTTCTCGGTGCTTTTTTGGTATTTTAATTTGTTGTTTTGTTTAATAATTTTTTCTCTTTTTATTAATATCAAAGTTAATTGAGGTTGAAATTCTTTCTGTTATTTTTTTATATAGGTTATTTTTTTAAAAATAAAATTTAAAATTAAATATTAAAATGTATAAGCTATATTAAAAAAAATGATATGAGTGCTTTTAAACACGAATTATTCCTAATTCCAAACACAATGGATGAGAATGTGAAACACACGCACCTCACCTAGATTCTTTATGCAGCTTGAATTGAAGCACCACTCCTTATAGCAGGTTATCGAGGACGTGCAAAACAGATAAGGGTTAGGCATCGTGGGCGGAAAAAGTGAGTGGTTCATCACCGTTTGATATTAGTTTGACTTTCTATTTATTTTCATTTGACATAAACTAGTTTGACTTTTTGTTTATTTTCATCTGACAAAAATAACTAGTTTTAGGTGGTTTTTCAGCCCACGCCCTGTTCATTTCATTTATTTGTATTTGTGCATGCATGGCGTCGGCCTTGTCACCCAAACTTAGTGGCGTTGGACCTAGAAATGGAGAAAACTTTTAGGACCACCAGGGCCTTATTTCACCCACCTAGACCATTTAATCCTGTCCAGATGAGTGACCAAATCTTCATGACCCTTAGACTCGATGATAACTGAAGAAGTATTATACTCATTCCACTTATGTGTCATTACGGTGTATCAGCTACCAGATGTTGGGACAACACACTATGAAATCATGTTCGGTGTCATCCCACTATTTCCTATTTTAGACTTGGTAATGACAATCCATACAAATACATTGATGAATTCTTGAAAACTTGTTCTACGGTTAAAATTTATAATTTTTTAGACGATGCCCTTAGGTTAAAATTATTTTCATTCTCACTAAAAGGCAAAGCCAAATATTGGCTTAATTATTTATAAGCTAATAAAATAACCACATGGGTTCAAATGCAACAAAAATTTCTTGAAAAATACTTTTCTATCGGTAAGACAAGTCAAATTCAACGAGCCATCACGAGTTTTTCCCAACTCAATAGTGAGAAATTCCATAAAAATTATAAATTTTTGTTGAAAAACCTCAGACTAACAGTGCCCACACCACTGGGTACCCAAGTGGAAAGTGTTGAGTTATAGTGAATTTTTGAAAAGCCTCTTGTCCCACATTGGATGGAGAGGAGAATGGCTAATTACCAAAAATTCTTAACCGGGTCAAAAAAACATTTGGATTACCAAAAATATATTTGATAAAAATATGTCTTTCAATCCCTTGATTCAAACTACTGAATGAAATTTGTCATTCAATCTCTTAATTCGAGCTACTAATTGATATCCACCTTTTAATCCCTTGATTCAAGCCTACGGAAAATCATTCTTGATTGATAACGAATAATTAATCACATAATTTATGCCCCAATTTGACGCTCTTCATTCCTCCCCCGTTCTATAAATTGGACCCTTCTTCTGCTTTGAAAATCACAGAAAATCATACAATTTTCTCTCTCACAAAAAGTTTTGTTTTGTGAGCATTCTAGTTCGATTGTATGATGTATTCTGACTTTTCTCCATGTTGGGAATGTCGAGACAGAGGCTGGTTCTGAGCTATTTTATTCTGGGAATGGTGTGGCTACAACTACTTGCACAGAGATGATAAAGCCAACGTCTTAAAGAGAGCGATATGGTCCACGACTCGTCCCATCTCCAGCCATCTTTTTGTTATGGTATTTTCAATTGTTTATTCAAAAAATCTGCAGTTAATCCGTTCTAACAGTTTATTATTTTGGTTCCAACAATTTTTAGACATTTATTCTACAATGAAAATTGAAATCAAACACATCGTTAACACCAACATCAACAAGCCCTTCAAGTTTGAAGGATTATTTTTCAAACATTGGAAACAAAAGATGTACTTTTATCTCACTACGCAAAAGTTGGCTACCTACTGTGTGTCTGTAAAATCAATTCCTGTCGACCCACCCACAACCCAAAATCAAGATGAAATTTCAAAATAGTCAAAACGAGATTTTCTTTACAAAAATATTATTTTAAATGCCTTGGCCGATAACCTTTATGACTACTATTCTTCATTCCACATGACCAAAGATAGTTGGGATACACTTTAGAAAAAATGACATTGAGAAAGTTGGGTCTAAAAAATATGCTGTTAGTTATTATTTTAAATTTCAAATAGATTATAATAAATCTGTAGTAGCCCAGTCTCACGATTTACAAAAAAATTGCATAAGAATTTATTTCAGAGGGTATGTCAATTAATGAATAGTTTCAAGTTACAGTGCTCATCGATAAACTGCCTCCTTCTTGGAAAGACTTCAAAAACACACTTCGGCATGAATTAAAAGAGTTCTCTTTGGAGGGCTTGATTGTTCGACTATGAATTGAGGAAGAGGTCCAAAAACAAGACTTGAAAGAAGAGGTTCATCTTGTTTCAAACAAAAGGAACCAAAGCTCGGCTGTCATGAAGTCAAAAGCAAAAATAGGAAAGCCAAATCAGAATCAAAAGAATTAGAATGGAAAGCCCTACTAGAACAAGAAATAGCCCCATTCAAGCCAGGCTCAAAATACGAATTCTATGCAATTTGTGTGTTACAATTGTAACAAGCCTAGACATATGGCACGAAATTTCCGGAACTAGAGGCGTCCTACTCTACATGTGCACTTGACCGAAGAGCCACTTGTGGCTATGATATCAAAAGTTAATCTAATAAGAGGATCTAAAGAGTGGTGGATAAACACTGGTGCTTCTCGCCATATCTGCTTTGATCGTTCCTTGTTCAAGAGCTATTTCGAGGCAGACAACAAGAAATGTTGTTGGGAGATTCCCACACCACTAAGGTACTCAAGACTCGGGAGGTGCAACTGAAGTTTATTTTTGGGAGGACTGTCATTCTAAAAGAAGTCTTGCACACACCAGAAATGAAAAAGAATCTTGTCTCCGGATATCTTCTTAATAAGGCCAGTGTTAGTTCTATGCAATCAAAGATAGGGGTGAATTGGATTTTAAAACGATAATAACGATTTTAAAAACTTTTTCGAAAACTTTTTAATATCACAAATAATTATAGCAAGTATAATCAAGGAATAAGGTAATGCGAATATTAAATACGTTAGGGAGAGAGAAATTGAACTGGAAACCGAGATTTATAGTGGTTCGGTTTCTTCCAATACTACGTCCACTTCCCAATACTCCCCTTGAGAATTTTCATTAATGTAAAATGTTTATAGGTGCATTCAAAACCTTCACAACATCAAGACAATCCTATGAAAAACACGCCCCTATTTTTCTTCTAATCTCTTGAGTTCTTCTTTGATGAGAATTACTCACTCACTCAAAAGATAAGTGTGACTCACCCTTAGATACAATAAATGAGGTACTACAATAAATATCACTCACTCTCTTTACAAAATGATTAGCAATAAATAAGGAGTAAAGAGATGAGAAACAAGAGCTAGAGTTATGAGTAATAAATGAGAGTTTGAGAGATTTGGTCTTTAATTCAAGTAATACAACAGTAAATGTAAGTTTTCAATTGTTTAAATGCCTGAAGAGTAACTCCTTTTGAAGATTCATGACTGTTGGAGGTAGGTGGGAGCAATAAATGCAAAAAATTCAATCAATGAACTTAGCTGCGTAATTTGAATTTTTGTTGCAGGTGTCAACACAAACGGTTTTGGACCAACACAAATCTTCTAGGGTTTAGTTCTTTAAGTGGTTGGGTCGACTCAAATCTTTGTTAGTGTCGACACAAATTTCTGCATCCTCCTTTCTAACACAATGGTATCGACACAAATACGTTTGGTGTCAACTCTTTTTGTACTTCAGCTTTTCAGGAGGGTCTTTTTGTGTTGACTCGAATTGCCTTAATTTGGTGTCAACACTAAAAAGTGCAAGAACTCTCAGTAATTTTATGTCGACTCATTTTGGTTTCAGTGTCGACTCAAAATTCCCGAACGACCAAAGTAAAGAATCACTTGGTGTCGACTCAAACTGAGTATAATATAAAAAAATTTATTGAAAATACCTTTAGGTACAGGTCATTACCTAGTATATATATATATATATATATATAACCAATACATGTACATAAGTAAGCAATGAAGAGTTTGGCATCAGTGCTTAAATATTTATAATAAATGGTGTTCTATAGATATCTTAGAATACGTTGGACTGTAATCCAGTGAATGTTCAATGGTGCAATCATGAATTGAAATGTGTTATCTACCACAAAGGCATGGCCAAGATGTATTAATGTTAGATACTTAAGAGCCCCAACAACAAGACGATATTGCGAAGGATTGAAAAGTGGCGTGCGATCTGATTTTAAATGGCTAGTTTTTGTAGAGTCAGGAGTAATGTCTAGTTTTCCATTATGCATTCCAAGTTTAGAGAGAAGGTTGATGATGTACTGAAGTTGAGACAGATGCATACCAAGAGATGTATAAGTTGCTTCAATACCCAAAAAATAATTAAGGCGACCAAGATCTTTGAGAGTTAACTCTAAGTTGAGCATGGAGATGATGTTCGTGATGAATGAAGTTTGATTGCTAGTGATTAGAGATAGAGTCGAGTAAACCAAGCACAAGGTTCTATAGATCTCAATCTGCTACAGATCGAGGCAATTCTTGCCAAATATGTGGTAGAACTAACCATACAACCATTGATTGCTATTATCGGTTAGATCTTAACTATCAATCCTCATCTTCTTACAATAACAACACTTAACATTCTGGAACTACTGCTGCCAAACCACAGGCCTTCACTGCAACAACGAGTGCATCTCAGTCTAACTACAGTCCTTGGCACCTAGTTAGTGCAGCAACAGATCATATCACAAATGATGTGAATAATTTGAGTGCCTTTCAGGCCTATCATGGTTCAGACAATGTGGCTGTAGGAAATGGAGCTACTCTTCCCATCCAAAACACAGGTGATGGAATTCTCTCAACTCCATCTCACTCACTTCATCTTGAAAATGTTCTACATGTTCCACATATCAGCTCATATCTCATCTCAGTCCATAAATTGGCTTCGGATAACAATTGTATTGTTATATTTGATGCATCTTCCTTCTCCATTGAGGACAAATCCACACAAAAAATCCTGTATAAAGGTTCCTTATCTCAAGGCCTTTATCAAGTGCACTCCTTCTCTGCAAATAAAACAAGTGCTGCTCATCACACTACAACCAGTGCTGCTGCAACAAACTCTTCAAGAGTTTGGCATCAGCGCTTGGGGACACCCTTCTTCAAATAAGTTTCAATCCATTACGAGACTTCTACGCATTCCTTGCTCAAATAAAGACTCTACTTCTCTGTGTGTTATATGATGCACAGCCAAGAGTCATAGGCTGCCATTACCACAGTCTCAGTCTCGAGCCTCTACACCTCTGCAACTCATACATTCTGATGTATGGGGTCCTTTTAATCACACTTTATCTAACTTCAAGTACTATGTACTCTTTGTTGACGACTTAAGTCGTTTTACTTGGATATTTCCGATGTCCTATAAGAGTGAACTGTTTGATATTTTTGTTCAATTTCAATCATTAGATGAAAGACAATCTGATGCTCCAATAAAAATTCTAAGAACTGATGGTGGTGGTGAGTATCTTTGCACCAAATTGCAATCTCTTTTGCACACAAAAGGTGTTTTACATCAACTAAGTTGCCCTCACACACCAGCCCAAAATGGCATTTCCAAGAGGAAGCATAGACAAATTATTGACACAGCCTCGGCACTTATTCAGCAAAGCCATCTTCCTTTAACCTATTGGTTTGATGCAGTGGCAGCTGCTATCTTTCTAATTAACAGGATGCCTAGCACTGTTCTTCACAATTCTTCTCCTTTTGAACTCTTATACCATAAGGTTCCTAATTATACTTTCCTTAAAGTGTTTGGCTGTAGGTGCTATCCCTGGTTAAGGCCTTATGCCACTCACAAGTTTCATCCCAAATCCAAGCCTTGTGTGTTTTTGGGCTGTCATCCCTCCATGAAGCGTTATAGATGCTTGGACCCTCTTACCAAGAAGATCTTTACTGTCAAACATGTTGTCTTTGATGAGTCAGTCTTCCCTTTTGCTACTCCAAGTCCTTCTGTAGCCCAGTCACCTACTTCGCCTGGTTCTTCTATCTTGTCTTTGCCTTCTTTCTGGTCTTCTTTACCTCATGATAGCTCTCTTTCTTCATCTTCTTTCTCTGTTTCTACTTCCCCTTCTCCTGAGCAGCATCATTCCTCTGATCACTCTACTCCTTTTTTTTCTTCTACTGAGCAATCTTCCTCTTCTACTTCCACTTCTCCTAATCTGTCGTCTTCTTCCTCTTCTACTGGTCCATCTCCAGCTCCTATTTCTTTGTCTATTCCCATTCTTCCCAGCCCTTCTTCTCCTCTGCCTGCTACTCCTCTCCCTAATGTTGTTAATCAGCATCCAATGGTTACACGTGCTAAGTCTGGAATCACTAAGCCTAAGGGAGCTTTATCTACTATTCTTGATCCTTCCACTGTTGAACCTACAACTGTTAAACAGGCTCTCAAATGCCCTTCTTGGTCTTCAGCCATGCTTGCTGAGTTTCAGGCACTTCAATCTCAGCATACTTGGTCCTTTATGCCACTGCCCTCTAATCGCCAAGTCATTGGTTGCAAGTGGGTCTTCAAGCTCAAGAAGAACGCAGATGGCTCTATTGCCAGACACAAGGCCCGTCTTGTTGCCAAGGGCTATGCTCAAGAACATGGCATCGATTACGATGAGACTTTTAGTCCGGTTGCTAAACAGCCAACCATTCATCTCTTACTTTGCATTGCTCTTTCTCACCAATGGCCTATTAAGCAATTAGACATTTCTAATGCCTTCTTGCATGGTGTTCTTGAGGAGGAAGTTTATAAGTCCCAACCGTCTAGGTTTGTTTCTTCTACCTATCCTAATCATGTTTGTAAGCTCCACAAAGCTATTTACAGCCTCAAACAAGCTCCTAGAGCTTGGTATTCCACTTTCTCCTCTTTCCTTCTCTCTATTGGCTTTGTTCACAGTCAATGTGATCATTCCCTTTTTGTCCTACAAACTTCTACTTCTCTTACTTACCTCCTGGTGTATGTCGATGACATCCTCTTGACTGGGAACAATCCCTCTCACATTGCTTCTCTTCTTCTTCAATTGCATCAAGCCTTCTCCATGAAGGAGCTAGGTTCTGTTTCTTATTTTCTGGGCATCTCTGTCCAATCTTCATGTTCTTCATACTTTCTCTCGCAGGCCAAATATACTTGCTGAGATCCTTCATAAATTTGGCATGTCTGAATGTAAGCACAGCTCTACTCCTATTTCTCTCAAATCATCTGCTCCTCTTGATCACTCCTTACTCTCCAATCCCTCTTCCTATCAGAGCATTGTGGGTGCCTTGCAATATCTCACAATTACTTGTCCCGATCTCGCTTTTGCTGTCAACACTGCGTGTCAGCGTATGCATCAGCCCACTACTGCTGATTTCATGGCTGTCAAGCGCATACTGTGCTATGTTCAAGGAACATTGCATCACGGCTTGCATTTTCAGTCTTGTTCTTCTTCCCTTACTGCCTTTTCTGACTCTGATTGGGCTGGGGATGTTGTGGATGGCAAGTCTACCACAGGCTTTTGTGTATTTCTTGGTTGCAATCTCATCTCTTGGTGTTCTAAGAAGCAAGCCACTGTTGCACGTTCCTCCACCGAGGCTGAGTATCGTGCCTTGGCACAGACTGCAGCTGAACTGAGTTGGATTCAAATACTGCTCCGTGACCTTCGGTTTCCTCTCATTGGGACTCCAACCATTTGGTGTGATAATCTTTTAGCTCTCTCCCTTGCTGGTAACCCTATGTTCCATGCTCGAAGCAAACACATAGAAGTTGATTATCATTTCATCTGTGAATGATTGGCCTCAGGCAAGGTCTGTCTTCACCATATTGCTTCCTCGCATCAGCTTGCTGATATATTTACTGAGTCCTTGCCTGCTCCTCGCTTTGCAATATTTCTTCGCTCTCGTCTTCATGTTCTCCCTTCCTTGTGTTTGAAGGGGAATGTTAAGCACAGCTCCACCAGCAGCTCAACACAGGCTCAGTGACAGTGTGGTTGGTGTATGCATTGTATGTGATTGTGTCTCAGTTCACCGACTTACTTTGTACAGCTATCAGTTAAGTTAGTTAGGAGCATGTGTTAGTGTGTGTTAGTCTGTGTATGTATATATAGCAGCTACAGAAGTGTAAAGCTTTGAGATGAATACATAATGTTCAATAGTATGATTCGGTTTCAGTTCTTTTTCTTCTCAATCTTCTTAGTTCTTTAACTTCTTTCACATATAGAGAGATTTTTGTAGTCGACACAAGTAGAGATGATTTGAGCCCACAAATCCTTGTGGTTGAGTCATGAATTATGGTTCAAAAAGATAGCTGCTCAACAATGCATTGTTTACGTCAAGTTGATGAAAAGGTTGCAATGGAGAGAACTGTACAACTAGTGGTAGGTTTCACAACTAGACTAAAAGTCTCAATGTAATCAACATCCGACTCTTAATGGAAGCCTTTCGCAACATGTCAGGCTTTGAATGGCTCAATGCTACCATCAGTTTTGAGTTTGATGCAATAAATCCATTTGAAATCGATAATATTATGTGCAGTGGTAGGAAGACCACTGTCTAGGTTTGATTTTGTCAATGAGCATTGATCTCACAGTACATATTGCTTACTGCCATAAAGGGATTTCCATATATATTTTTTTAATAATATGTGGGTTTGGGGTGGTCCACCGGGGAAATTGAGGATAAGATTGCGCCATTGCGGTAATAAGAGCATGAGAATCAAGGCTCCATTCAGTCAAGAAAGAAATGACAAAAATATTGAAAAGTTCAACTTTTTGGAATTTTTTGACTGTTAAATAGCAGGGAAGTATGATCTTTATCCAGAATTTTCTCATCAGAATTTGTTTTCCCTTAAAAACATCCTTTAAAAAGGTGGAATTTTGAAGGATTTTTTATTTATTTTTAAACTATCATATCTTATAACTTCCACACAAAATTCTTTTATCAACTAAACACAGTGAAAATTAGATTTCCCTTTCCTTATCCTTTACTTCATTTTACCTTTTTTGCGAATGACCTTGTGACTTATATTCCTGGCAATTGAATAGAGCCCAAATGTTTCTGTTGAGCAATCTCAAGGAGTGATTGTTAAAGACTCAGAACTGGGAGGTTTTCTCCCTCTAAAGTTTTAAATTCGAAACCTCATATTACTATTAACTCTTAGGGGCTAGTTCATAAAAGTCTTTATGTTGTCTTTAATCCAGCGCCCTACTATTAGGAAGAATGATTAATTCCTAAAAAATTAATCAAAATGTACATAAACTAAGTCAAATATCCTAAAAAGATTTGGTTAAAATCGACGACAAATTATGTGATCTTATTTGGTGATCACATTTGCGTACCACGTGATTTCTCATCTGATTTTGTGATCCTACAATTTGTTTTTAAGTACCACACATAAAATGTCACATCATATGGTAGTTAAATGTGATTATCAAAATATGATTACTATAATATTACTGTTATATTGATTGAAAGTGCCGAGAATAAGGGATGGGTATTATGGTTTATGTGATAGAGATGACCTCATATGAGTCGGGGATTATGGTATATATATATATATATATATATAGAGAGAGAGAGAGAGAGTAAATGGAATGGGAGATAAGGAGATAAGGATAAAAGTGATTAAGGTTATGTTTGAATGGGATGAAGAGGTGGGTAGATAGTTGGTAGGTGATGCCACTACATTGGAGGGTGAGGCATTGAGGTGCCTGCTGTGATTTTAGTTATAGTTGAGTGCGCTATGAGTCTAGTTGAAATTTAATTGTGGTCTAAAAATTTAATTACTACAGTTCATTATTGTAGACTTATCTAATAGGTAATTCTTTTAAAAATTCAGGTCAAACAGATATGGTAGGCATATGATCCAGGAAAATTTATTTTGAAAAAAATGATGGATTATTAGATTTTGAGAATAAAGTGTAAGACCAATGTATCCGAATGATATAGCTATCGATGTTCGATTAACTTAATCGTCTACAAAAATAACCCTCTCAACAAATCAAAAATAATGAATGGTTCTAATCAAATTATATAACTCCAATAAAATCCCATTAAAATTCACAACACATTATTGTGACTCGGTCAATTTTGAATTAAAAAATACATAAAACTTATATTTTTAAAAATTTTCTTTTTAAATTGCTAGTTCTACGATTATTTTATGAGATTGGACTATTATTTGTCCATACGGAGTACTTAAAGTTCAATATTAACGGAATTATTTATCACACTTCTCTCCTAGAATTATTTGTTTCCTTTTTCGAATTATCTTCTCTTTTATCCAATGGTTAGCCTCTTTAATTTTTATCTCATAATTTATTCTACTTTAACCAAACATAATATAAACAATATCATAATATACCTAATCTAATTCATTATCTAAGGATATTAAAATAATACATGCGGCCTACATATTATACTTATCTGTTTATCCTATTTAATTTTATGTAACACATCAAACCAATCCTATTTGGCACATCAAACGTGGAAGGAAATTAGCTGGGGCGGCTGGGTGTGGTGGCTTGGTCTTGTTTGAAGGATAGTGGGAAAATGACGTGGCATTAGAGCTGAAGCTGGATTGGGGAGCTAAGGTATTGGAGGACCAGGCCATCGAATGAGATAAAGTGATCGTTTGTCAATATGGTTTTTTTTTTTCTCAAAATCATTTTAAATTAAATAAGTAAAAAGTTCATTTGGTGAATCGTAAAAATAAGTTTAAATCAAAAAATAATAAGTCAAAAAAAGTTTAAGCAAAAAAAGTTTTAAGTTAGAAAAAAGTTATTATAATTTTGTTAAAAAAAATTTACATAATTTTTTATTTAATATGGATTACTTGTTTAATATA
>JAOTRH010488359.1:2717-24536 GCA_034768845.1 Heliamphora exappendiculata
ATTTTGCGACAAATTTAGTCGTCATTAATTGTTGTTAACAATTTAGGTAGAAAAAATTTACCACGAAATTGTTTGTTACTAATGGTTTTCATTTGCAAGGAAATAGCATTCGTCGCAAATTGCATTATATTGCGAGGAAATATTTTGTCACAAATTCACTATACGCAAAAATAGTTTTTTGTTTTTGGTGACGAAATAGTATTTATGACGAAATCTTTTGATCAACAATTCACTTTTTTGTGACGAAATATATATTGTGACGATTATTTTTGTCACCAAAGATGACAATAAATCATCACAAATGGCATTTGTTTGGTGAGGAATTAAGGTTTTTCGTCACAAAATATCAAAGTTTTAGTGAGGAATTAAAATTTTGTCACGAGGTACTTTTTGCGACGATCCTTTGAGACAAAAGTGGAGAGGATGCATTTTCGTTATGAAATCTATTAGCGATGAAATACATAGATTTAGAGATGAAATCATTTCGTCAATAATGACTTATTTTGTTGTAGTGAAAAATGGGATCGAGAGATTGGAGATGATGCTTGTGGAGAACTTCAGTGCAACTCGAGTTGAACCATTGGTTATTTTCACTGGTTGGATCGTCTCGAGCAAGTGATTTTTCCTTTTCTCCTTTAACCCTAGGTGCCATGAGTGAGGGATTGAGAGAAAGAAATGTGGGAGAATGGTTGTAGGAGAGTGGAAGTTGAGGAAGAACCCTTTTCAATCCAAAATTAGGTATTTTCATGCCCTAGGAGAGAGAAGCCGAGAGTTGGACATGAAATAACAGTGTTTAAATGCAGTTTGGCTTCCCAACTTTTCGAAATCCTCGACGGCTCAGTCGACTAGAGTGGTATGTTTAGTCGACTGGAAAAGGGGACTCAGTCAACTAGACAATACTTTAACAGAATTTCTGGTTTTCTTTCAACAAATGCCTGATGTAAAGGGGGGCTCAAAATATTTTTTAACACAATGCTTAATAAAGAATATTTTTATACAACTTCACGAGCATACATAAGACCCAATTCTCGTCTAATTATAATGAATCAATCCTCATTAAGAGGTTTAGTAAAAATGTTCGCCCATTGTTCACTAGTGCTCACAAATTCTAAAAAGATGTCACCTTTCTGTACATGATCACCGAAAAAACGATGTCTTATCTCAATATACTTGTTTATGAATGTAAAATTGAATTTTTAGAAATGTTTATTGCACTTGTATTATCGCATTTAATTGGCACAACATCGCATTTTAATTTAAAATCATTGAGTTGCTGTTTCATGTATAAAATTTGTGTGCAACAAGTACCCGCAGCCACATATTCGGCTTCAACGGTAGATAAGGTTACAGAGTTTTATTTCTTTGAAAACTAAGAAACAAGTGATTTTCCTAAGAAATGATATGTGCCACTAGTGCTTTTGCGGTCAATTGTGCAACCGGCAAAGTCCGCATCAGAATAACTAATCATTTCAAATGATGTAAACTTAGGATACCATAAGCCTATATCTATGGTGCCAATTAAATATCTTAGGATTCTTTTTACAATAATTAAGTGAGATTATTTAGGACATGCTTGATAACGTATACACATACACACACTAAACACAATGTCTTGTCTACTTGCAGTTAAATAAAGTAAACTACCAATCATATCTCGGTAGAGTTTAGTGTCTACCGATTTCTCTTGCTCGTCTTTGTCAAATTTAGTTGAGGGACTCATTGGAGTTTTCCAAACTTTTTCGTTCTTCATGTGGAAGCGCTTGAGCAGTTCACGTGCATACTTTGATTGGTAGATGAAGGTTCCATTTTTTGCTTGTTTGATTTGTAATCCAAGAAAGAATGTGAGATCCCCCATCATGCTCATCTCGAACTCATTTTGCATACATAGAGAAAATTCCTTGCATAGATTTTTATTAATAGCATCAAATATAATATCGTTTACGTATATTTGTACAATGAGCATTTCTTCTTTGTTTATTTTTATGAATAAAGTTGTGTCAATATTTCCTCTTGTAAATCTATTTTCTAACAAAAAGTTACTTAGTCTATCATACCAAGCTCGAGGAGCTTTCTTTAATCCATACAATACTTTTGTTAGTTTAAATAGATGATTTGGATAGTGATAATCTTCAAAATCAGGTAGTTGTTCAACATACACTTTCTCATTTATGAATCCATTTAAGAAAGTACTTTTTACATCCATTTGAAAAAGTTTAAAGTTTTTATAGAATGCATATGCTAATAACATGCGAATGACTTCCATCCTAGCTATAGGTGCATAGGTTTCTTCAAAGTCAATTCTTTCTTCTTGATTATAGCCTTGTGTAACTAGCCTAGTCTTGTTGCGGACTACAACACCATTTTCATCCTTTTTTATTTCTATATACCCATTTTGTTTCAATTATTATCTGATCTTTAGGTCTAGGAACTAAACTTCAAACTTTATTTCTTTTAAATTGGTTTAGTTCTTCTTGCATAACTATTATCCAAGATTCATCTTCTAGTGTATCGTTTATATTTTTAGATTTTTCTTGTGAAAGAAAAGTAAGATGATCACAAATATTTTTAAAAGATGATTGAGTACTTACACCTCGTGAAGGTTCACCTATGATTTGATCCATGGGGTGATCCTTCACTGTTTTCCATTCTTTTGGTAGGTCTTTATGTTCATCTTGACTTTTAGACTCATGAATCTCTATGCCTTTGTCTTCCTTCATTTGCAATTCTTCCATTCTTTTATTTATATCTAAATCATCATCAACTGGAATCTTAGAAGAAAAAGGGTTAGCCTCATCAAGTGTTATATGAATGGATTCTACTAATGTCAAAGTTCTTTTATTGTATACTCTATAAGTTTTACTATTTGTAGAATACCCTAGAAAAATTTCTTCATCAGATTTAGATTCAAAATTTTCCAATCTTTTTTATCATTTAAGATAAAGCATTTACATCCAAAGACATGAAAATAAAAAAATGATGGGCTTTCTACCATTCCATAGCTCATAAGGAGTTTTGTTTAAATAATGTCTTATAAAAACTCAATTCATGACATAGTAAGCAGTATTTACTGTCTCGGCCCAAAAATATTTAGAAATTTTGTATTCATTTAATATTGTTTGTGCCATTTCTTGTAAAAATCTATTTTTTCTCTCAACAATTCTATTTTGTTGAGGAGTTCGAGGTACTGAAAAATTATGAGAAATTCTATTTTGGTCACAAAAATTTTCTACATCTTTATTTTTAAACTCTCATCCTCTATCACTACGAATGTGTAGAATAGAATAGTCCTTTTTATTTTGAAGTTTTTTACAAAGTTTAGCTAATACATGATATACTTCATCTTTTGTTGCAAAAAATAAAACCCATATATATCGTGAAAATAATCAATAATAACAAAACGTATGCTTTTCCTCCAAGACTTTGGGATTTAATAGGACCAAACAAATTAAGATCAGGTAATTGTAGAAGCCAATTTGTAGAAATTTTTTATTTTTTAAAAACTCGTTTTGGCCTACTTACCAAATTGGCAAGCATCACAAATCTTGTCTTTAATAAATTTAGTCTTAGGCAAGCCTTTGACCAAATTTTTCTTGATAAGTTTTGTGAGACCCGGAACCTTTCCTTTTTGAGTTGTATATATATTCAATGTTCTGTTAATGCTTTTTTGTGTTGCTTAGGATTGCATGTTTAGCTATACGTGTTGTGCATGCGGGGGTTGGCTTGGATGCCTTTTTCTTTTTTCTCTCCCAGTGTTGACCGCTTGAGCGGTGGGGAGTCCGCTCACCGCTCGGGCGGTGTGATGGCAGAGTGTTGGTCTGAGAGGTGACCGCTCGAGCGGTTCTTGAGCGCTCGAGCGGTTGAGTGCCAGGGCCTATGTCGGCAAGGGGTCCGCTCGAGCGGTGAGGCCTGGGCGTGACTTTTTATAAAAGCTGGCAGCCTAGGTTTTTGAGCCAAAAATATCTTTTTACAAGCTTATCTCTTTCTCCACCCTTTTCTCTGCCTTCTCTCTAGCTTTCGGGGTGCCCGGGGCTTGGTTTTTGAAGGTCCGATATCTGATCCTTGCTATCGGGGTTGTGGGCTTCGTATCCATTCGGACGAATTCTCGTTTTGACGCTGTTCAATTTTGAGGCATCGAGCTTTTAGCTCTCCGAGGTAGGATTCTAGACCTACTGCTGTTAAAAGGGTGATATATGTAATTATACTTGCTTTCACCAGGTAGAAATGAATGAAATGCTGTTTACAAGTTTTAAACCTTGATTTATGGGTAAAAGTGGGTTTTTACGCATTTTCTCGATTTTATACTTGATTCAGATATGTTGAGATCCATGGTTTTTAAAAGGAGCTTTGAAAACGATGTGTTTTGTGAAAAATATGATTGTGGAGGTTTGGAGCTAACTCTTGGGGTTGAGTCTCAGTTTTACTAAACATATGTTGTTACATGCTTGTAGATCTCCATGTTGATGAATGGATCCCATTTATATACTTGCGATGTACAACTGTTTTATTGGTTTTCGTAGTTATGCTATGGTGGTTTAAAATGTTATCCATAGATGTACCGGGACAATGGGTTTGGTGAGTTGGGCTTCCATTGCTCCTCGGTGTAAGTCCGAAAACGTGCACAGCGTAGGTACCTACGATCCTTTGGGTTAGTCCCTGTAAACGAGGTTTTTGGTGCTTAGTACCATCGGGGGTAGTCCCGTAAACTAAGTGGTTATGAGGTGCTTAGTACCTTCAGGGGCAGTCCCGCAAACTAAGTGGTTACATTGTCGTAGCTATATATAGAACTTTCCATTATCTAGCTGATCTTCAGTGGGTCAGGACTAGGATAATGGGCAGGAGTCTATAGCGGTTACCTTGTCCTGTGTGGCAGAGTCGGTACATAGGATCTCATTTATTGTGTCTCCTCGGTGATGCGTCCCGAGTGGAGAAATGTGTTTTACTGTTTTTTTTAACTGTGGCATGATAACTCTCAGGTTTATATGCATAGTTTCAATGATGAAAATGATAGTTTTCAGATGGAAAACTGGTGATTTTGTGAGAAAACTATTTTGGCTTTGTGGTCGAGCTAGCTCCCACCATATGATTGCATATCCTATTTTACAGCTTTATAGTCTATTTCTATTGGACTTCGGCTCATGGTGTGGGATTTTTTGAAAACCTTTTTCAGGTAGACGTGAGGAGATGACCTAGATGCCCGCTGAGACGGAAGATTAGATGTAGTTTCTCCTGTTTTGTACATGTATCTTTGGCATGTGATGCCTGTTCCAGAAGGCTGGTTTTGTACGCCTTTTGGCGATATATTTATTCATGTAAGAGATTACATGATTTACAGTTTATGAGAGTTGAACTGTGAGAAATTTTATCCAAATGTTATATTTGATTTCCAACTGTAAAACCTATTTTCTCTTAAATAGGTGTTTTGGTGGATTTTCGCGTTACTCTTGTGTTTGGGGTGTGATAACCTGATATCAGAGTTCTGGGTTCGAATACCTATTAGCCATGGGAAAGAGGGTACATCACCTTGTGAGGATGTATGTGTGCTTAATTGCATGTGTTATAGTGTTTTCCTAACATAGCATGATAGCTTGTGATGTATACGTCGGTATGGAGGTTGAACTTTAGGATTGATTAGTCTTGCTTTCGGGTCTTTGAATTAACATACTTGGGGGCCATGTTAGAGACGCGTTTCGCAGACGTAATTTCTAGCAGGGAATCTGAGTAGGTGGTTCAGAGTGACGAGCCCTTCTTGTTGGTTCTCCTCGGTATATGAGATGTGATGACATGATCTATGTGGCTATGTGATATCATGCCTATGTGATATGTCTTATACGTTAGAAATAACATGTTGTTCAGATCCTTATCCCGTTATGTTGCTTTCGTATAGAGTCATGTCCATGCGAGGGGGACGAGGCCGAGGTCGAGCCCGTGGCCGTGTTTCTGGCCGAAGGGACGTTCCAGTCCCAGATATTGAGGATGCTAATGAGATGGTCGGCTCCATCCGGTAACTGGCTGAGGCTGCTACCGAGAGAGAGAGTAGACCTGAGCCGAGGGCAACGGTCGCATGCGTGAGTTTTGCCGCCTAGATCCTCCTATCTTTTATGGGAATCCCAACCCCACCGTGGCCACTGAGTAGCTGGAGTTGGTTACCAGGATCCTGGATTCGCTTCAGATTGAGGAATATGATCTGAGGGTTACATGTGCCGCCTTTCAGTTGAGAGGGAGTGTCCACATGTGGTGGAAGTTCGCCAAGACAACAGTGGCAGGTAGTTGGGATGCGTTCACGAAGGTATTTATGGAGAAATACTTTCAGTGACTTTGAGGGATAGGTATAGAGAGGACTTATTGTTTCTGACTCAGAGAGCGATGACAGTGATAGAGTACGAGGTCGAGTTCACTAGCTTATCTCGTTTGCTAAGGAGATCATACCTACTGACGAGTTCAAGGTGAGCAGAATTGAGAGGGGTTTGAGGCCTACTATCTAGAACAGAGTTACAGGGTTCAGGATGCAGATCTTTACAAAGTTGATCGAGACCACCATGAAGGTGGAAGACACTCTGAACGAGACGCGCAGAGACCAGGACAGTAGGGGTCAGCAGGATAGGGGACGTACACAGCTCCAGGGATGCAGGGACAAGCGTTGACGGACATCTGATCCGAGTTCTCATCCGATGGGATCACACCCGCCACAGTCTTCTACATCCACCTATCCTGTAGACTCCACAGGACAGTCAGATCAGAGGGCGCTTTGTCATAGATGCCAGCAACCAGGACATCGTGCAGCAAAGTGCAGAAGTGCAGCGCCTGTTCAGGCATAGTCGCAGGTGCAGGGAAGGGGGCCAGTAGTTTGTTTTGAGTGTGGTCAGTCGGGGCATGTCCGGAGGGACTGGCCTAGAGGAGGGAGCATTTAGAGCACCGCAAGAGCACCAGTTGTTCTATCGGGTCAGGGAAGAGAGATGTATTCACAGCCTAGTGCTCAGACATCCAGATTTGCAGAGGGAGGAGCTTCAGTACAGTCGGGCCGGCAGTCTACAGTTCAGGGTCATAGTGGATTGGCAAGAGCTTATGTTCTTGCAGAGCCCAGCTCTTCTAGAGCACCATTCGTACCTGATGCTCCTGCTACCACCTCCGTGATTAGAGGTACTCTTCTAGTCTTCAGATCATGGGACAGTGTTCTTATCGACAATGGAGCATCACATTCGTTCATATATGCTGCATTTGCATCTGCTTTGGGATTAGAGATGGACTGGTAGGGTAGTACCTTGTGTGTAGAGACCCTAGTCAACAGGAGTGTGAAGTTGAGTCATGTCTGTAGATCCTACGTGTTGGAGGTCTCCGGTCGTTGACTAAAGTTCGACTTTGTTATTCTAGACATAACCGCGTTCAATGTTATTCTAGGGATGGACAGGCTGACCACCTATCGTGCCCTTATCGATTGCGATCGACGGAGGGTGATGATTTGTACGCTGGCGGGAGATTGCTTCTGTTTTGTTGGTGATCCAGATCAGGGTTTGATATCTACTTCCAGTGCTGTGCGGGACCAGGGCAACTTGAGTTTTCTTCTTTCGGCACTTGTGTTGGATGATGAAGTTAGGGTTCACGGAGAGTTACCTCCGGTGGTGTGCGACTATCCTGATGTCTTTCCTGAGGATTTGTTTAAGTTTCCACCGAGCCGTGAAGTGGAGTTCTCTATTGATTTGATTCTAGGAGCTGCTCCCATTTCTATGTCGTCTTATCGCTTTGCACCAGCTGAGTTACGTGAACTCAAGGTGCAGTTGCAGGAGTTACTTGATAAGGGGTTCATACGCCCGAGTACTTTACCGTGGGGAGCACCTGCTATTTTTGCAAAGAAGAAAGATGGATCCTTGCATCTGTGTATCGACTACAAGAAGCTGAACCAGGTGACAGTGAAGAACAAGTATCCGATGCCGAGGATCGATGACTTGTTTGATCAACTGAGGGGTTCGAGCTGCTTCTCGAAGATAAACTTGAGATCAGGATATCACCAGCTGAGAATCAGGGACGAGGACATAGCGAAGACCGCTTTTAGGACTCGCTACTGTCACTACGAGTTTCTGGTTATGCCGTTCGGTTTGACGAACGCGCCTGCTACATTCATGAGTTTGATGAACCGGATCTTCCATCCTTACCTGGACAGTTTTTTAGTAGTGTTTGTGGATGATATTCTGATATATTCACCCACTAGAGAGGCACATGAGGATCACTTGCGGATCGTGCTAAGACTTTGAGAGAGCACTGCTTGTACGCAAAGTACGAGAAGTGCGAGTTCTGGATGTCTGAGGTGAGATTTTTGGGACATGTAGTGTCGACTGACAGAGTAGCCATGGATTCGTCGAAGACAGATGCTGTGATCGATTGGGAACGATCGGAGAGCGTCTTTGAGATACGCAGTTTTCTGGGCTTAGTAGGTTATTACAGATGGTTTGTGAAGGATTTTGCGAGACTTGCTGCACCAATGACGCGTCTGACTCAGAGGGGAGTTGTATTTGCTTGGAGTGAGTCATGTGAGTCAGCCTTTCAGGAGCTAAAGATGAGATTGACTAGCCCGCTAGTGTTGATCATTCCAGAGCGAGGCTTGGGTTATGCTGTGTACTATGATGCTTCACATGACGGTCTTGGATGCATTTTGATGCAGAGAGGGAAAGTAGTAGCCTATGGTTCTTAGCAGCTGAAGACGCATGAGAGGAACTATCCTACGCATGACCTGGAGTTGGCAGCTGTGGTCTTTGCTTTGAAAACATGGTGTCACTATCTGTACGGTGGGCATTTTGAGATTTTCTCCGATCACAAGAGTTTAAAATACTTATTTTCGCAGAAGGACCTGAACCTGCGCCAACGACGTTGGATGGAGTTGTTGGAGGACTACGACTTTAACTTGCAGTATCATCCTGGGAAGGCCAATGTGGTGGCTGACGCGCTCAGTAGAAGATCTCACGGGTGGTTAGCTTCTGTGGCTATGCGCGAATGGGACAAGGTTAGAGAGGTTGGGGAGTTTGATTTGTGCCTCGGTGAGACAGCGACAGGTGCTTCCATGTTTTCTGTAGTTACTCGACCAATGTTGATAGCACGTGTGCTAGAGGTCCAACAGACGGACCAGGAGGCTCAGATGATACGGGACCGCGTAGCTAGTGGCGAGGATATAACAAGATGGATTGTGGGTTCTGATCAGAGTTTGAGGTTGGTAGGCAGGTTGTTTATGCCAGAGTCATGCCGAGTTGAGTTGTTACGTGAGTGTCATCATTCTTGTCTTGCCGTGTATCCTGGAGGCACGAAGATGTACCACGAATTATGCCGTCATTTCTTCTGGACGGGGATGAAGAGAGATGTGATCCAGTTTGTTTCTCGGTGCCTAACCTGTCAGAAGGTGAAGGCGGAGCATCAAAGACCGGCAGGGTCTCTATAGTCCTTGCCTATATCAAAGTGGAAGTGAGAGCATGTCATGATGGATTTTGTGGCAGGACTTCCTCGGTCACCTAGGGGACACGACGCCGTATGGGTTGTGGTTGATAGATTGACGAAGTCTGCACACTTTCTTCCCATCCGAGTGAATGATTCAGTGGAGAGACTGAGTCAGTTGTACGTTAGGGAGATAGTCAGGTTGCATGGAGTGCCGGTGTCTATTGTTTCAGACAGAGACCCACGCTTCACGTCGCATTTTTGGCTGAGTCTACAGGAGGCCTTGGGGACGAACTTGATGTTCAGCATTGCTTTTCACCCCCAGACGGATGGCCAGTCAGAGAGGACTATACGGATTTTGGAGGACATGCTGAGGGCTTTTGTCCTTGACTTCAGAGGTTCGTGGAAGGATCATTTACCTTTGGTAGAGTTTACATACAACAACAGCTACCAATCCAGTATTGGGATGGCACTGTATGAGGCTTTGTATGGTCGACCGTGTAGATCACCCGTGTGTCGGACAGATGTGGGAGAGACCACAATTTTGAGACCATACATGGTACGGGAGATGACATAGAAGGTTGCAGTGATTCGCCAGCGCCTACTGACAGCGCATAGCCATCAGAAGAGTTATGCATATCAGAGGAGGCGACCTTTGGAGTTTGTAGTGGGAGATCACCTGTTTCTGAAGGTCTCGCTACGTAGAGGATTGATGAGATTTGGTCGTAGCGGAAAGCTATCGCCTCGCTTCATTGGGCCTTTTGAGATCTTGGCACGGATTGGAGAGGTTGCTTATCGTTTGGCTTTGCTACCTCAGTTAGCATCTGTGCATAATGTGTTCCACGTTTCTATGCTTCGGAGGTACGAGCCTGATTTTTCTCATGTGTTAGATTGGGCTGAGTTACGGATTGATGAGGATGCCACTTATGAGGAGCGTCCAGTGAGGATTCTCGATACAAAGGAACATGTGTTGCGAGGAAGGTGTCAAGGTTCTATGGCTTCATCACGAGGTTGAGGAAGTAACGTGGGAGCTCGAGTCTGGGATGCGTGCTAGATACCCAGACCTATTTATCTCGTGAACATGTGTGAATTTCGGGGGCAAAATTCTTTAAAGGGGGAAAGTTGTGAGACCTAGAACCTTTCCTTTTTGAGTTGTATATATATTCAATGTTCTGTTAATGCTTTTTTATGTTGCTTAGAACTGCATGTTTAGCTATACGTGTTATGCATGCGGGGGTTGGCTTGGATGCCTTTTTCTTTTTTCTCTCCCAGTGTCGACCGCTCGAGCGGTGGGGAGTCCGCTCAAGCGGTGTGATGGCAAAGTGTTGGTCCGAGAGGTGACTGCTCGAGCAGTTCTTGGGTGCTCGAGCGGTTGGGTGCCAGGGCCTATGTCGGCATGGGGTCCGCTCGAGCGGTGGCCGTCCACTCGAGCGGTGAGGCCTGGGCGCGACTTTTTATAAAAGCTGGCAGCTTAGGTTTTTGAGCCAATAATATCTTTTTACAAGCTTATCTCTTTCTCCACCCTTTTCTTTGCCTTCTCTCTAGCTTTTGGGGTGCCCGGGGCTTGGTTTTTGAAGGTCCGATACCAAATCCTTGCTATCGGGGTTGTGGGCTTCGTGTCCATCCGGACAGATTCTCGTTCTAACACCGTTTAATTTTGAGACATCGAGCTTTTAGCTCTCAGAGGTAGGATTCTAGACCTACTACTGTTAAAATGGTGATATATGTAATTATACTTGCTTTCACCGGGTAGAAATGCATGAAATGATGTTTACATGTTTAAAACCTTGATTTATGGGTAAAAGTGGATTTTTACGCCTTTTCTCGGTTTTATACTTGATTCGGATATGTTGAGATCCACGGTTTTCAAAATAAGCTTTGAAAATGAGGTGTTTTTTGAAAAATATGATTGTGGAGGTTTAGAGGTAACCCTTGGGATTGAGTCTCAGTTTTACTAAGCATATGTTGTTACATGCTTGTAGATCTCCATGTTGATGGATGGGATCCCATTTATATACTTGCGATGTAAAACTATTTTACTGGTTTTCGTAGTTATGCTACGGTGGTTTGAAATGTTATCCATAGATGTACCGAGACAGTGGGTTTGGTGAGTTGGGCTTCCATTGCTCCTCGGTGTAAATTCAAAAACATGTGCAGCGCAAGTACCTACGGTCTTTCGGGTTAGTCCCTATAAACGAGGTTTTTGGTGCTTAGTACCATCGGGGGCAGTCCCGTAAACTAAGTGGTTATGAGGTGCTTAATACCTTTGAGGGCTGTCCCATAAACTAAATGGTTACATTATCGTAGCTCCGTATAGAAGTTGTCATTATCTAGCTGATCTTCAGTGGGTCAGGACTAGGATAATTGGCAGGAGACTATAGCGGTTACCATGTCCTGTGTTGCAGAGTCGGTACATAGGATCTCATTTATTGTGTCTCCTCGGTGATGCGTCACGAGTGGAGAAATGTGTTTTACTGTTTTTCCTTAATTGTGGTATGATAACTCTCAGGTTTATATGTATAGTTTCAAGGATAAAAATGATAGTTTTCAGATAGAAAACTGGTGATTTTGTGAGAAAATTGTTTTGGCTTTGTAGTCGAGCTAGCTCCCACCATATGATTGCATATCCTGCTTTACAGCTTTATAGTCTGTTTCTATTGGGTTTCGGCTCACGGTGTGAAATTTTTTAAAAATCTTTTTCAGGTGAACGTGAGGAGATGACCTAGATGCTCGTTGAGACGGAAGATTAGATGTAGTTTCTCCTGTTTTGTACATGTACCTTTGACATGTGATGCATGTTCTAGAATGCTGGTTTTGTACGCCTTTTGGCGATATATTTATTCATGTAAGAGATTGTATGATTTACAGTTTATGAGAGTTGAACTGTGGAAAATTTTATCCAAATGTTATATTTGATTTTCAACTGTAAAACTTATTTTCTCTTAAATGGGTGTTTTGATGGGCTTTCACGTGACCCTGGTGTTTGGGGCGTGACAAGTTTAGATAGAAGATCCATGCTAGCATGACCTAGCCTCCTATGCCATAACCAACTAGTTTCATTTGCAGAAGAAAAATATTGAACATTTTGAGAATTTAAATTTTCAAAATCGATAGTGTAAATATTTTTAAATCTTTTTGCAACAAATAAAATTTTATTACTTTCTTTGTTTTCAACAACACGTGTCATGAAAAAATTGTACACTATAACCTTTATCGCATAATTGACTAATACTAAGGTGCTTATGCTTAGGACCATCAACAAGAAGTACGTTATAAATAGATAGGGAAGATTTCTTACCAACCTTACCTATACCAATGATTTTACCTTTTCCATTGTCTCCAAAAGTCACATAACCTCCATCCTTAAGTGTTAAGCTTAGGAATTTTGACTTGTCGCCCATCATATGTCTTGAGCAGCCACTATCCAAGTTCCATCTTTCTTTTGAGGATGATGAGGATCTCAAGCATATCTACAAAACAGATTAAGTGATTTTTTTTGGTACCCAAATCTTTTTGGGTCCTATAGGCATAGTGTTTTTTACTCTTCAAACCATTTTTGATATACCATTGTTTCTTTTTAGTGGACAATCAAATTTAATGTGTCCTTTGTTCTTGCATGGAAAACAAGTTAAATTTTCATATATATTCTTTGAATATAAGTTTGAAAAGTTCTTTGATTCTTTTACAAAGTAATTTTTGGATTTGAGTTTTACTTCTCCATTATAACCTATTCTTTCTTTATTCAATGATCTCTTTGAATATAAGTTTGAAAAGTTCTTTGATTCTTTTACAAAGTAATTTTTGGATTTGAGTTTTACTTCTCCATTATAACCTATTCTTTCTTTATTCAATGATCTCTTTTGTGCTCCCAAAATTTTTTTGAAATTTTCTTTCCCATTCGTAAATTTGCAAATAATTTTTTAGTAATCTTCTACTTTTCTTTTTAGTTCACAAGAGACATCATTTTTAATATTTTTACCTTTTAAGTTTGTGAGTTATTTTCTTAACATCTCATTTTCTTTTGTTAGATTAGAAATCTCATTTTTCGAAATTTTTGTTAATTTATCAAATTTGACTCTTAAAATGAGTTTTTTTTTTCAATATTTCAACTTGAAAATTATGCTCTTTAGACATGCTTTCTTTTTCATTTGTAACATTTTCATTTAAAACTTTAAATTCCTCAATTTCTTTAGAAAATTTTTTATTTTTATTTTTTAATTTTACATTTTTCTTTTCCAATTTCAAAAGACTTTTATGTAAGTTGAATATTTCATTTTTAAGTTCATTACACGATGGTATTGAGTAAGAAGAACTAGATTCATTGCATGAACTAGAGTGAGAACTTACATCTTTATCTATACTCGCCATCAAACAGAAGTTCGCTATTTCTTCATTGCTTGAACTATTGCTTGACTCGTTTGAATATGAGTCATCCCACGTGGTTGCTTTTATGGGCATTTTTTTTTCTTTTTTGTGTCCTTCTTGAGTAGGGGACATTCGGGCCTGATGTACCCAGTATTGTTGCAGTTGTAGCAAGTGAGTGGTTCCTTCTTGAGGTCTCGTTTGCTTGAGTCTCTTTTGTCGAATTTTGTGCCTTGAAATCTTCTTTAAAGCCTTTTGTCTCGCTTGAGGAATTTGCTGAATCTTCTTGTGATAAGAGTCATGTCATCGTTATTGATTTTCTCATTTTCTTTATCACTGGAACTTTCTTTTGAGGCTTTGAGGGCAATGGATTTCTTAACCTTGTTTTGCTCATTGACTCTTTCATTTAACTTGAGCTTGCATGTCAATAGTGAGCCAATTAGTTCATCCAAGGTCATGACCCTTAGATTTCTTGCCTCGGAGATAGCTGTAGCCTTAGCTTCCTAAATGGGTGGTAAGGCTTTGAGTACTTTCCTTAACAACTCATACGATTAGTAAGTTTTTTCAAGTGCATTAAGAGAATTAATAATATAAGTAAAGCGTGTGTACATGCTAGATATGGTTTCATCATCATTCATCTTAAAGCTTTCATACTTACTAATTAATCTAACAATCCTAGAATCTTTTACATCTTATGTGCCTTCATAAGTGATTTCTAGTTCTTTTTCATATTTCTTTTGCACTTTGCATGTCATGATACGATTATATTCGTTAGCATCTAAGGCACAATACAATGCATTCGTAGCACTAGAATTAATTTGAAGTTGCTTCATATTGTTTTCATACATTTCTTCTTCTAGTTTAGGAACTTATTTACCTTCTACAGTTTTGGAAGGAATGAAGTTACCTTGCACGATTACTCTCCAAGCCCTCCAATCCATGATTTGAATGAAAATTCTCATTCTTAGCTTCCAAAAAGTGTAGTTAACACCACAAAAAATTAGAAGCTTTGTGGATGACTGACTCTCTCTAAAAGGGAATATACCAATACCTACCATAGATCTTTTTCATAAAAACTTGTTAAGAATAATGTGTTAGGCTCTGATACCAATTGATAGTATATGTGTAATCTCAAAAGGGAGGTTAATTGGATTTTTTTTTAAAAAATGATTAAGTATAAGAAGCCAAGTATAACTTTTAGTTCACTTATAAGCAAGATGGATTAATACACAAATATATTTTTAGGTATGACTTCTTGTTAAAAAAAATTAAAACACAAGTAGTTTTTAATTGACAAAAAAAAAATAAGTTTGAAGATTAAAATGTAAATGTACTTCAATTTTAATTCACAATATTTAAACCTTCTTGTTAACTAGATTCAACTTTTCTTGTTTTAAAAATACAAGTACAACTTTCAAGTTTAATACTTTTCAAATATGATTTCTAGATTAAGATATAAGAATATTTAATTTAACAATATTCTTTGCAAAGTGAAATGATAGGATTGAAAACTTTATAGCTTTAAAAATTAAAGGATGCAAGAAATAAATGATTAAAGTGTAAGTGTATGTGAAGCAATGACAATCAACAGTATAATAAAGTAAATAAAAGAAATGGGCAAGCTAGAAGAAGAACACCACGAATTTTACAATGTTCGGCACAACGGACTACGTCCTTACCTCAAGTCAACTGCTATGAGGATTTCTTACTACCTCTTCTTCAATAGGCGGAGGAGCCTCTCTCCTTAATCTAAACGGAGTAGACTCTCTTGAGAATGTACCATTCTTAAACAATCTAATCATTGTAGGCGGATTAGCCTCTTTTGAGAAACGCCTTTCTCAAATACATTGCAACAAGAGGAATGTGTACAAAGAATTTGCTCCTACAATGAGTAGATGAGTATAAACAATAAAACACTAACTCACTTCTCAATGGAATATAACAATGAAGCTCAAATAAGAATCTAGTAATTCTTTTCTCTCAAAAAATATGAGTGAGAAACTCAAGAATTTGAAGCACTAAGAGAGTGTATATGAGAGAATGTGAGACCATGACCCTTATCTTTTGAGTTGTTTATATACGTGATGCTTTTGTTCTAGTAGATGAACAACATCGACGCATGGTTTATACTTTAAAGTTATAGAAAACCATGTGTAGATGTGTTACACGCTTTTTGGGGTTTGGTAGGAGCTCTTTTGGCTTGGACCAAAAATCATGTTTGCTTCACAAAATCGAGACCAAAAACCAAAACGGAAATTCCAGTAGCCTTTTTGTGAGGTTCGGTCGACTGAGGGGATAGGTTCGGTCGACTGAACGGAGGCGGTTCACGCTTTTCGAGGGGCTTCAGTCGACTGAAGCTACCTCTTCAATAGACTGGACAACCTTTTTGATGCGCTTATAAGAGGTTCCAGGGGCTAGAGTATTTGGAAAGGCTTTCTTAAGAGCTAAGTTTCCGTTTTCTCCTCCTTCTCTCTAGCTTTGAGGGCTCGGGGCTTGGTTTGTTGTTGATTCCTTCGTGGATCCTTACTATCAAGGCTGAGGGCTTCGCAACCATCTGGTTGGATTCTCATTCTAACGCCATTCAATTTTGAGACGTCGAGTTATTGACTCTCCGAGGTAGGATTCTAGACCTACTACTGTTATGAGGGTGTTATATGCAGTTATACTTATTTTCACCAGGTAGAAATGCATGAAATGTTGTTTACATGTTTTAAAACGTGATTTTTGGGTAAAAGTGGGTTCTTACGCCTTTTCTCGGTTGTATGCATGTCTCGGGTACGTGGTATTCGTGATTTTTAAAAGAGGTTTGAGAACGAGGTATTTTGTGAAAACGGTGAAAAACGTGATTTTGGAGGTGTGGAGTTAACCCACGGGGTTGAGTCTCACCTTTTAAACGTTTTGTTAAAAATGGTTTTTAGATCTCCAAGTCGATGGATTGGATCACTTTTTATACATGTGTTGTATAAATTATTTTACGGGTTTTCGTAGTTGAGTTACGGTGAATTTTTAAATGTTCTCCATAGATGTACCGTGACAGTGGGTATTGTTGAGTTGGGCTTCTATTGCTCCTCGGTGTAAGTCCAGAAACGTGCGCAGCGTAGGTGCTCTATACCTTCGGGCTAGTCCCCATAAATTGAGTGATTGGGTGCTTTGTACCCTCAGGCTCAGGTCCCGTAAATTAAGTAGTAGGTGCTCTGTACCTTCGTGCTAGTTTCCGTAAATTGAGTGGCTCGGTTACCTATGTTAATGGCGTTATTGTTGTGACTCCGTATAGAGCTTGTCATTACTAAACCTACGGGTCGAGGGTAATGGACGAGAGTCTATAATTTTTACCTTTGTCGGTATGGCAGAGTCGGTACATAAGACTACATTTTATCTTCTCCTCGACTATGTGGCCTGAGTCGAGCTTACTGTTTTATTTACAGCTTTTCCTTAACTGTGGCATGATATCTATTAAGATGATATGCATAGTTTGAAGGATGAAAATGTGAGATTTTATAAGATAAAACCTTTTTGAGACTCGTGATAGTCTGAGGGAAAACTTATGGTCTTGGAAGGAAAACCTTTTGGGCTCCCGTAGTTGAGCCCGTGTGTGTATAATTGCATAGCATGCTTTACAGTTTTACTGTCTCAATTCTATTGGGCTTTGGCTCACGATGTGGGATTTTGCTATAAAACTTTTTCAGGTGAGCACGATGAGTTGACCTAGTGCAGAGGTGACAGAAGACTTACTATAGTTTTTTTTTTAGACATGTGCTTATACGTGTGACGCTTGTTGAGGCTGGTTTTGTACGCCTTTTTGGCGATATATTTATTCATGTATGAGATGCATGTTTTCAGTTTATGAGAGTTGAACTGTTGGAGACTTTTATCCAAATGTTGTCTATTTTGATTTCTTATGAAAACTGTATTTTCATAAATGGGTATTTTGGTGGACTTTCGCGTGATCTGGATGTTTGGGGCGTGACAACTTGGTATCAGAACTCTGGGTTCGAATACCTATGAGCCATAAGGAAGAGGGTACATCACCTTGAGCGGATGTATGTGTGCTTGCTTGCATGTGTTCAAGAGTTTTCTTACATAAGCATAATAGCCTGTTCAGCATGATGATTGTGTATACGTGGGTATGGAGGTTGGACCTTAAGATTGATTAGTCTTGCCTTTGGGCGTTTGGACTAACATACTTAGGAGCCAAGTTAGAGACGCATTTCGTTGACGTGATTTTTAGCAAGGAATCTGAGTACGTTGTTCAGAGTGACGAGTCTTTCTTGTTGGTTTTTCTCGGTATGTGAAATATGTGATTACATGATCTACGTGGCAATGTGTTAGCATGTTTATCTTTCTTTTACATTAGCAATAACATATTGTATGGATTCTTATCCTGTTATGTTGCTTTCGTATAGAGTAATGGCCACGCGAGGGGGACGAGGACGAGGCCGAGGTCGAGGCCGTGGCCGTGGTTCTGGCCGAAGGGACATTCCAGTTCCAGATGTTGGGGATGCTAATGCACCCCAAGGACCTGTTGCTGAGGGAGATCTGTTGCGTGAGATGGTCGGCTCCATTCGGCAACTGGCTGAGGCCCCTAGGGGAAGGGAGACTGTACCTGAGCCGAGGGCAACGGTTGCGATGCGCGAGTTTTGCCGTTTGGACCCTCCTACCTTTTCTGGGGATCCCAATCCCACGGTTTCCACTGAGTGGCTGGAGCTGGTTTCCTAGATTCTCGATTCGCTTCATATTGAGGAAGATGATCTGAGGGTTATAAGTGTCGCCTTCCAACTGAGAGGGAGTGCTCACATGTGGTGGAAGTTCGCCAAGACCACAGTGGCAGGCACCTGGGATGCACTCACGAAGGTATTTCTGGAGAAATACTTTCCAGCGACTCTAAGGGATCGCTACAGAGAGGACTTCCTGTTTCTGACGCAGGGGACGATGACAGTGCTTGAGTACGAGGCTGAGTTTACTAGCCCATCTCGATTTGCACAGAAGATCGTACCTACTGACGAGTTTCGTGCGAAACAATTTGAGAGGGGTTTGCGGCCCGCTATTCGTGACAGAGTGGCAGCATTCAGGATGCAGATCTTTACAGAGCTGGTGGAGTCTGCTATGAAAGTGGAGGACACTCTGAATGAGATGCGCAGAGACAGGGACATAGGAGTCAGCTGGGCGGGGGACGCACACAGGATTAGGGGCGCATGGAGAACAAGCGTTGACGGACATCTGGTTCGAGTTCGCATCCGGTAGGGTCGTATCCACCTCAGTCTTCTGCACCCACACCTGCCGTAGCTTCAATGGGAAGATCAGAGCAGAGAGGGATTCTTTGTTATAGATGCCAGCGGCCAGGGCATCGTGCGGCATAGTGCCGGAGTGCAGCACCTGTTCAGGCTTAGTCACAATCGCAGGCTCAGAGGAGAGGGCCAATGGTATGTTTTGAGTGCAGCCAGTCTGGGCACATCTGTAGGGACTGCCCCAGAGGAGGGAGTGTGCAGAGTACAGCAGGCGCACCAGCTGTTCCATCAGGCTAAGGACAACAGACGTATCAGCAGCCTAGAGCTCAGACATCCGTATTTGCGAAAGGGGGTGTGTCAGTGCAGATAGGTAGACAGTTGGCAGTTTAGAGCTGCAGCAAACTGGCCAGAGCTAATGTTCTTACCGATCCTAGTTCATCTAGAGCACCGGTCGTGCCCGATGCTGCTGCTACCACCTCCGTGATCAGAGGTACTCTTCTAGTTTTCAAATCATGGGCCAGTGTTCTTATCGACACTGGAGCATCACATTCGTTTATATCTTCAGCTTTCGCATCTGCATTAGGATTGCAAATGGATTGGTTGGGTAGTACCATGTGCGTAGAGACCCCTATGAGTGGGGATGTGATATTGAGTCTTATCTGTAGATCTTGCGTGTTAGAGGTTGTCGGTCGTTGCTTAGAGTTCGACCTTGTTATCCTAGGCATGACTGCGTTTGATGTCATCCAAGGGATGGATTGGCAAACCACCTATCGTGCCTTCATCGATTGCAATCGACGGAGGGTAACGGTTTTTACACCGACGGGAGATTGCTTTTGTTTTGTGGGACACCGGGATGAGGGTTTGAGGTCTATGCCAAGTGTTGTAGGGAACCAGGGTAACTTGGGTTCCCTTTTTGCAGCCCTTATGTTGGATGAGGTAGTTTGGGTTCGAGGAGAGTTACCTCCGGTGGTGTGCGACTATCCTGATGCCTTTCCTGTTGATCTGTTTGAGTTGCCACCGAGCCGGGAGGTAGAGTTCTCTATTGATTTCGTTCCCGGAGCTACTCTCATATCTATATCGTCGTATCGTTTTGCACCCGCTGAGTTACGAGAACTCAAGGTACAATTGCAGGAGTTGTTAGACAAAGGGTTTATACGTCCAAGTACTTCTCCATGGGGTGCTCCTACTCTTTTTGCAAAGAAGAAAGATGGATCTTTGCGTCTGTGTATTAATTACAGGAAGTTGAACCAGGTGACCGTGAAGAACAAGTATCCGATGCCGAGGATAGACGACTTATTTGATCAGCTGAGGGATTTGAGCAGCTTCTCGAAGATTGACTTGAGGTCAGGATATAACTAGTTGAGGATTAGGGATGAGGACATAGCGAAGACTGCTTTTAGGACTCGCTATGGTCACTACGAGTTTCTGGTTATGTCGTTCGGTTTGACGAACGCACCTGCTATGTTCATGAGTTTGACGAACCGAATCTTCCATCCTTATCTGTACAGTTTTGTAGTGGTGTTTGTAGATGATATTATGGTATATTCACCTACTAAAGAGGCACACAAGGATCACTTACGAATCGTGCTACAGACTTTGAAAGAGCACTGCTTGTACGCGAAGTACGAGAAGTGCGAATTCTGGATGTCGGAGGTGAGATTTTTGGGACACGTGGTGTCAACATATGGGGTAGCTGTGGATTCATCGAAGACAGATGCAGTAACCGATTTGGAGCGACCGAAGAGTGTCTTCGAGATTCAAAATTTTCTAGGTCTAGCCACCTACTACCGTCGGTTCGTGAAGGACTTTGCTTGACTTGCTGCACCAATGACGCGTTTGACGCGAAAGGGAGTTGTGTTTGCTTGGAGTGAGTCTTGTGAGTCAACATTTCATGAGCTGGAGACGAGGTTAACCAGTCCGCCAGTGTTGATCATTCCAGAGCGAGGCTTGGGGTATACGGTGTACTGTGATGCATCACATGACGGTCTCAGATGTATTCTGATGCAGAAAGGAAAGGTTGTAGCCTATGGTTCTCGGCAGTTGAAGATGCATGAGTGGAACTACCCGACACATGACTTGGAGTTGGCAGCTGTGGTCCGCCTTGAAGACAT
Organism: Heliamphora exappendiculata; assembly: GCA_034768845.1. Classification (NCBI taxonomy): domain Eukaryota; kingdom Viridiplantae; phylum Streptophyta; class Magnoliopsida; order Ericales; family Sarraceniaceae; genus Heliamphora; species Heliamphora exappendiculata. Next base: position 23,830 of record JAOTRH010488359.1, read on the forward strand.
GGCGTCACTATCTGTATGGTGAGCATTTCAAGGTTTTCTCCTATCACAAGAGCTTAAAATAATTGTTTTCGCAGAAGGGCCTACTTGCGCCAACGGCAGTGGATGGAGCTGTTGGAGGATTATAATTTTGATTTGCAGTATCATCCAAGAAAGGCCAATGTCGTGGCAGACGCGCTTAGTAGGAGATCTTACGGGTCGTTAGCTTATGTGGCTATACGTGAGTGGAACATGCTTGCAGATGCTGGGGAGTTTGATTTATGCCTCAAGGAGATTGCAACAAGGGGCACCTTATTTTTTGTAGTTACTTGACCAGCGTTGATAAAACGTGTGCTAGAGGTCCAGCAGGTGGACCAGGAGGCCCAGATGATACAAGACTGCGTTGCTAGTGGCGAGGATACAACAGGATGGATTGTGGATTCTGATCAAAGTCTGAGGTTGGCATGTAGGTTGTTTGTGCTAGAGTTATGCCGAGCTAATCTATTACGTGAGTTTCATCACTCTCGTCTTGCCGTGCATCCTGGAGGCACGAAGATGTACCATGAATTATGCTGTCAGTTCTATTGGACAGGGATGAAGCGAGATGTGATCCAGTTTGTTTCCCGATGCCTCACATGTCAGCAGGTAAAGACGGAACACCAGAGACCGACAGGATTGCTACAGTCGTTGCCTATATCAGAGTGGAAGTGGGAGCATGTCACGATGGACTT
>JAOTRH010488380.1:0-24532 GCA_034768845.1 Heliamphora exappendiculata
GAACGCACCTGCTACGTTCATGGGTTTGATGAACTGGATCTTCCATCCTTATCTGGACAGTTTTGTTGTGATGTTTATGGATGATATTCTGATGTATTCACCCACTAGAGAGGCACGCGAGGATCACTTGCGTATCGTTCTGCAACTTCTGAGAGAACATCGCTTGTATGCAAAGTTCGAGAAGTGCGAGTTCTGGATGTTTGAGGTGAGATTTCTGGGACACGTAGTGTCTACAGATGGAGTAGCAGTGGATACGTCAAAGACAAATGCTGTGACCAGTTGGGAGTGACCAAAGAATGTCTTTGAGATACGTAGTTTCCTAGGCTTAGTAGGTTACTATCGGCGGTTTGTGAAGGACTTTGCGAGACTTGCCGCACCGATGACACATCTGTCGCGGAAGGGAGTTGTGTTTGCTTGGAGTAAGTCTTGTGAGTCTGCATTTCAGTAGCTGAAGACGAGGTTGACTAGCGCGCCAGTGCTGATTATCCTAGAGCGAGGCTTGGGGTATATTGTGTACTGTGATGCTTCACATGACGGTCTTGGATGTGCTCTAATGCAGGGGCTAAGGTTGTAGCCTATGATTCTCAGCAGTTGAAGATGCATGAGAAAATCTATCCTACGCATGACTTGGAGTTAGCAGCCGTGGTCTTCGCCTTGAAGACACGGCGTCACTATCTTTATGGTGAGCATTTCGAGATATTCTCTGACCACAAGAGTTTAAAATACTTATTTTCGCAGAAGGACCTGAACTTGCGCCAGCGATGACGGATGGAGTTGTTAGAGGACTATGACTTCGAGTTGCAGTATCATCTAGGGAAGGCCAATGTTGTGGCAGACGCTCTCAGTTGGAGATCTCACAGGTCGTTAGCTTCTGTGGCTATACGTGAGTGGGATATGCTTGGAGAGATTGGGGAGTTTGATCTTTGCCTCTGGGAGACTGCGATGGGTGCTACTTTGTTCTCTGTAATTTCACGACCTGCTTTGATAGCACGTGTGCTAGAGGTCTAATAGACGGATCAGGAGGCTCAGATGATACGGGTTCGTGTTGCTAGCGGAGAGGATACCGTGGGATGGATTGTAGGTTTTGATCAGAGTCTAAGGTTGGCTAGGAGGTTGTTTGTGCCAGAGTCATGCCAAGCTGATCTTCTACATGAGTGTCATCAATTCTCGTCTTGCTGTGCATCCTGGGGGCACGAAGATGTATCACGACTTACGTTGTCAGTTATGTTGGACAAGAATGAAGAGAGATGTGATTCAGTTTGTTTCCCAGTGCCTTACCTATTAGAAGGAAAAGGCAAAACATCAAAGATCAGCAAGATTTCTACAGTCGTTGCCTATATCAGAGTGGAAGTGGGAGCATGTCACGATGGACTTTGTGTCTGGACTTTCTTGGTCACCTAGGGGACACGATGCCGTATGGGTTGTGGTTGATAGGTTGTCAAAATCTGCACACTTTCTCCCCATCCGAGTGAGGAATTCAGTGGATAGATTGAGTCGCTTGTATGTCAGAGAGATAGTCCAGTTGCATGGAGTGCCAGTGTCCATTGTTTTTTACAGAGACCCGCGCTTTTGGCAGAGTCTACAGGAGGCCTTAGGGATGAACTTGATGTTCAGTACTCCTTTTCACCTCCAAACGGATGGCCATTCAGAGAGGACTATACAGATTCTAGAGGATATATTGAGGGCTTATGTCCTTGATTTCAGAGGTTCATGGGAGGATCATCTACTTTTGGCAGAGTTTGCATACAATTACAGTTATTAGTCCAGTATTTGGTTGGCACCGTATGAGGCTTTGTATGGTAGACTGTGCAGGTCACTCGTGTGTTGGATAGATGTGGGAGAGACCACAGTCTTGGGACCCGACATGGTACGGGAGACGACAGAGAAGGTTACGGTGATTCGCTAGCGCCTTGCTACAGCGCAAAGCCGTCAGAAGAATTATGTAGATCAGAGGAGGTTACCTTTGTAGTTTGCAGTGGGAGATCATGTGTTTCTGAAGGTCTTGCCATGTAGAGGTTTGATGAGATTTGATCGTAGCGGAAAGCAATCACTGCGCTTCATTGGCCCATTTGAGATCCTCGATAGGATTGGTGAGGTCGCGTACCGTTTAGCATTGCCACCTCAGTTAGTATCTGTGCATAACATGCTCCACGTTTCTATGCTTCGGAGGTATGAGCCTGATCCTTCACATGTGTTAGATTGAACTGAGCTGCGGGTTGATGAGGTTGCCACCTATGAGGAGCATCTAGTGAGGATTCTTGATACAAAGGAGCAGGTGTTGTAGGGCAGAACAATGGCTTATGTCAAGGTCTTATGGCTTCATCATGGAGTTGAGCGAGACATGGGAGCTCGAGTCTAAAATGCGTGCTAGATACCCAGACCTGTTCACCTCATGACCTTGTTGCGAATTTTGGGAGTGAAATTCCTTAAAGGGGGGGAGAGTTGTGAGACCCTGACCCTTATCTTTTAGGTTGTTTATAAATTTGATGTGTTTTTTTCAGTATATGAATAGCATCGATGCATGATTTATGCTTTAAAGTTATAGAACAGCATGTGTAAATGTGTTTTACGCTTTTTCGAGCCTTGTTTAGGTTGGTTGGGTTGCTTTTTGGGCTGGGAAACCACAACAGATTCCAGTATGCTTCAGGTCTTGAGTTCGGTCAACTGAAGGTGTGGTTCAGTCGACTGAACTTGATGATTCGATTGGCTGAACAGTGAAAATTTTGGTTTTCTATAAATATGGCAGTGGCGAAGATTTTGAGGCAAAAACCTTTCTTAAGAGTTAACAAACCCCTTTTCTCTGCCTTTTCTCTAGCTTTGAGGGCCCGGGGCTTGGTTCTGTGTTCGATCCTTTGTGGATCCTTGCTATCGAGGTCGAGGGCTTCGCATCTATTTAGTCGGATTCTCGTTCTGACGCCATTCTGTTTTGAGACATCGAGTTCTTGACTCTCCGAGGTAGGATTTTAGATCCTACTACTATATAAGGGTGATTAATGTGATTATATGTGTTTTTACTAGATTAAAAGTACATCAAATGAGATTTTCATGTGTAAACCTTAGTTTTAGGTAAAAGTGGGTTTTTACGCATTTTCTTGGTTGTTTACATATTTTGAGTACGTCGTATCCGTAGTTTTCAAAAAGAGGTTTGAAAATGAGGTGTTTTGTAAAAATGGTGAAAAACAACTTTTTAGAGGTTTGGAGCTAACCCGCGGGGTTGAGTCTCAACTCTTAAAATTTTTGTTGGAAATGGTTTTGGATCTCCATTTTGATGGATTGGATCTCTTTTATACATGTGGTGTATAAACTGTTTTGTGGATTTTTGTGGTTGAGCTAAGGTAGGTTTTTAAATGTTTTCATAGATGTACCGTGATAGTATGTGGTTTGAGTTGGGCTTCATTGCTCCTTAGTGGAAGTCTAAAAACGTGCGCAGAGTGGGTTCACTACGGTCCCTCGGGTTAATCTCCGTAAACGTGGTTTGGTTATGCTTCATCCATCGGTCGTGGCAATCCTTAAAGAAGCAGATGCGTCGTTTGGGTGCTTTCCTATCGGTTGTGGAAATCCGTAAAGAAGTCGGTTTCCCATGTGAATGGCGTTGTTGTTGTAACTCCGTATAGAACTTGTCATTACCTAGCAGGCCTTCAGTGGTTCAGGACTAGGGTAATTGGCAGGAGTCTATAGTTGTTACTTTTGTCAGTACGGCAGAGTCGGTACATAAGATTTTATTTACATCTTTTTTCCTCAGTTGTGTGGCCCGAGTGGAGCTTACTATTTATTTATAGCTTTCCCTTAACTGTGGTATGATATATGTTAGGATGATATGCATAGTTTGAAGGATGAAAAACATGGGTTTTTATGAGATAAATCGTTTTGAGACTCGTGGTAGTTTGATGCAAACTTGTGATTTTGGAAGGAAAACCTTTTTGGCTCCTGGGGTTGAGCCCATGTGTGTGTAATTGCATAGCCTGCCTTACAGTTTTATTGTCTATGTTCTATTGGGTTTCGGTTCACGGTGTGAAATTTTATTGTAAAACCTTTTCATGTGAGCATAAGGAGTTGACCTAGTTGCAGAGGTGATGGAAGACTTGCTGTAGTTTTTCCTATTTTTGTACATGTACCTTTACATGTAACACCTGTGATGGCTAGTTTTGTTCGCCTTTAGGCGATATGCTTATTCATATATGAGATGCAAGTTTTCAGTCTATGAGAGTTGAACTGTGGGGATTTTTATCCAGATAATGTATATTTTTACAGTTGAAGGCTTTCCAATTGCAAATCTTATTTTCTCAAACTATATTTTTGGTGGGCTTTCGCGTGACCCTGATGTTGGGGCATGACATCGCGACTCGAACGAAAAGAAAACCTTGCTTTGGCAGCTCGCTATGAACCCATGGCCGCAGTTGAAGCTAAGGATGAGCGAGCACAAGCATCAAAAGAACGGGTATCTGCTAGTAAGGAAAAAGCCAAGGTAAAAAAAAAATTCAAAAGATTCATAGATGATCAATAATTTTTTTTGAAGATTACGAAAGTGGAGAAAGTGATGGGGAGCACAGAAGTGAAGAAGAAAACAACATTATCTTTTTAAGTTTTTTATGAAAATGAAGATGTAACACATACAATTTTTTCTTTGGTTACATGGGTTGGTTAAATTGTTTTGGATGGATAGTTGAAAACATTTACAAACTTTTACAATGTATGGTTTGGATGCTTGCTTAACATACGTTTTTTTTCTTTTATGGTTATGGATGAATGAATGCCTATGTTACAGTTAAATATATGCTTATGAATGATTGTTGAATATTTTTGCTATAAATATTTATATATGAGTTTTGGATAAATCACATTGCATTTTTTTAATAAATTTAGAATATTTTTTGATCTTTTGTTGTAAATCATATTAAAAATGTGTTCTTTCATATTGAATGTATATCAAACTTCATGAATGCATATCTTGCTTAAGGCATATTGATAATGGGAGAACCCTTGTTAATAAATATTTTTAAATATTTTTAAAAAATGCTAATATAGTTGTAATCATCAAAAAATTAGAGATTGCTACCCCAATGACTTTTTATTTTGATTTTGATAATTTTTATAATTTATTTTCTAATAATAAATGACTTTAGAAGGATAATATCTTTATATTTTTAAAATAAAAGTGTTAACACATTTTGAACAAATAATTTAGCACCTTGGTCAAAAAGAAATTACTTATCTCTCAAAAGGATTAAAATACTTAAGTTTTCTTGCATGAAAATATTTTGTGTTAAACTCAATTGAAAAATAAATCAAACACTTTTAAGGCAAAGTATATTTGAATCACATTAAGTGTGTCAACTCTTTTGAACAAATAGTTTGATACCCTAACAGTTTTTTGAAGTTATCTTTCAGGTATCAAAGTTAGTGTCGACACAAATAAGTTTTGTGTCAACACAAAAAGTTGTAGCTCTCAGGATTCAAAATCAGTCGACACAAATAAGTTTTGTGTCGACACAAAAGCGTCTCTCATTTTTGGTATCTGAAATTTTAGGTCGACACAAATGAAAATCTTGTTGACACAAAAGAACTGAGGCCACCTGCAGCATTTGAGGTGTCGACACCAATTGAAGATGAGTCGACACAAAATTCCCGAGGCTGCCTGAAGAATTTGTGGTGTCGACACCAGAGACCTCAAGTGTCGACACAAATATCCAGAGGCTGCCTGAAGAATTTATGGTGTTAACACCAGAGATCTCAAGTGCCGACACAAATATACCGAGGCTTCCTAGATAATATAGTGTCGACAACAAAGAAGACATGAGTCGACACAAAGTGCCTCATCCGGATGTTGAAGTTTCAAACGAGTCGACACTAAATTCAAATGTGTCGACACCATGATGTTGGTAAGGTAGAGTGCAGAAATTGTGTCGATTCCTCAGCAAATTTGTGTTGACCCAACCACTTAAGGGATTCTTCTTAGACAATTTGTGTCGACACCAAAAGTCTTTGTGTCAATACCAACGACGGAGACTCAAATTCGCAGCAAACCTCAACGGTTGAATTTTTGGCATTTATTGCTTCCACCTACCTCCAACGGTCATGAATGCACAAGAGCTTATATAAGGAATAATTTTCTCTGCATTTACTCCAACTGAAGACATACATTTACTGTTCTATTGCTTGTATCAAACTCAGAATTTTTAAACTCTCATTTATTGCTGAATCTTCAGCTCTTATTTCTCATCTTTCTTTACTTTCTCATTTATTGTAAATCTTTTCTGTAAAGAGAGTAAGTGTTTCTCATTAATATTCTACATTTATTATATTCAAAGATGAGTCACTCTTTATTATTTGAGTGAATGAGTAAATCTCATTAAAGAAGAGTTCAAGAGATATTAGAAGAAAACATGGGCTTATTTTGATAGGATCTTTTTGAAACTATTTTAGACTTGTGAATGTGCCTATAAACATTCAGTTTACTTAAGCAAAGTCTTGAAATTGTAAAAGCTTAGAATACGCCCGTTAAGCATTTTAGATGGTGAAAATACTCAAAGGAGAACTTGATGAGTGAACGTAGACTTAGAAGAAACTAAACCATTATAAATCTTTGGTGTCCGGTTCAATCTCTCTATCTCTAACCACTTTAATATTTGCATTACTTTAATCTTTAATTAAATTGATATATTTGCTTGTTTTATTAAAATATTTTTTTTATTATTATTTATTTTTAAAGGCCTAATTCACTCTCCCTTTTGGGTTGCCTAGAACTAATAAAAGGGTTTCTAGAGTTAACTTTGCAAAACACAAAATATTATTTTATTGAGTTAAATAACTCCACAAGTCAAGACACGTTCTAAAGTAATATGTACATATTTACAGAATTTACAAAAATAAAATAAAAAAATATGTACAATTTCACTACTCAAACCATTAGTTATATAGTCATCTAAGACATCTCCTAATGGACTAGACCTCTACTCCAGCAACCTAATTTTTTTTTGTAAGTATTACTATCCATAGAAACAGAAATAAGTAAAATAATTGGGAAATAATTATAGGTCAAGAACAATTTTAATTCAGTATGAATTTTCTTACTCTCATAATAAAGAAAGGTCATTCTACAAAATTTCACTACTTGTAACCTCCTTCATTTAAAAAGAATAATACTTCTAAATATCACATTTTATAACAAGTAAAACTGAAGCCATCAAGTATGCAAAAAGATTGTTTAACCTCACAACCATGAGTTATTAATAGTACCGTTCTGACCCCACGATAGGATCACATATTTATCTATCATGTTGTGTACATCAACAAATAGTTTATATACCATATTTGTGTACATTCAAACAGACAATTTATATACTCTCTTTGTGTACGTAAGGAGAAAATGATGTACAACCAAGCATCCACGCACTAGGTAACCTCCTAGGCATCTAAGTAACAATGATACATCTTTGAACCACCAAAAATTATTTTTCTCAATCACCTTCAATTATCTTGATTCATTTTTGAAATAATATTTTAGCAAAACATATACTTTAACTAAAATAACAGTTATATTCAAACATTTGCTCAATATAGTATGAAAATACTATTTTAATTTCTATTTCTATGAAATAGCGCACTCACTTTTAAGAACAAGTCAAAAATTTCACCAACCTTAATTCTCAATCTTGTGGTCCAGTATTAACTATTGGAGTACCCTTTTTCTAATCCTAAAATAAAATTAAGCCTAATGTAATACAAAATAAAATTATAATGCATTCCTCATGTATAACTTAAGCCTAATGCTTAAATGCAATTAAAAATGCATGATGCATAAATTAAATAAAATAATACTTAATTTATTTATACAACTTATACTCATTTAAGGATCGTAAAATTATTTATCCATAAACAACAAACAAAATAATACAATATATTTATCTAAACATAATTTCAAAAATAATCATTTCCACATAAAAATTTGCTAAAACTAACACATCATGTTTTACCCAAACAAAAATATATGGCGTAATGGTTTTTCAAATCAAAAATTGTCTTGTTTGAGCAAAAATAAAATTAAAATGTTTAACAAAAATATAAACAGAAAAATAAAATTTTCATTTATTTTTCTTCTTTTATTTATTTATTTTTATTTCCCAACTCATTTAATCTAAAAAAACAAGTAACTTTATAAATAAAAAAACTTCTTACAATAGTATATAGATAAATATCTATAAGATTTTATTTATATTTATTTTATAATAATAGATAAAAGAAAATCACTTACCGAATTTTTAAATTCATCACATTTTCAGAACTTCTTTCTCGCCTGGGTTCCAACGGTTCTGCTTCTTCTTTCTTTTTTTTTTTTTTTAATACAACTCACTCAATATATATATACACACAGAGAATCATAGATATATGTATAATATATATATATATATATATTATAGATACACGTGCACTCCTTTGTGCACTTACAACACTCACCTTTAATTCCAGCACACACAAATTTTCACCACCTGACACCTAGCCTCCAATTGCACAACTACACATTAGGTCCTTTTAATTTTATAAATTTATACTTACACCTCTTAAAAAATTACACTTAAATCGAATAAATTTATACTAGCAAAATTATCAATTTATTTTATTACATATTATTTATTATTTATTATGATTTTGATTATTATTATTATTATTTTCAATTATTAAGATAAGATAGGTCTTACAACTCTCTCCTCCTTAAAAGAATATCGTCCTGAAATTCACTTACCATGTCTAAACAGATGAGTATAATACTTTTGCATATCTTCTTTCCTTTCTCAAGTAACTTCTTCTGCTAATTGACTTCTCTAAAGTACCTTCACTAGTGGTATTGTCTTATTACAAAGAACTTGTTCCTTATAATCCAAATTTTGAACATGCTGCTCTTTATCAAATAAGTCTTCCTTCAACTTAATCAATAGAAAAATTAATACATGAGACAGATCTAGTATCTACTTACGCAACATCGACACATGGAAAGTATTATGTAATTTGGCTAATTCTGATGGTAAATCTAACTGATACGCTGTAGTGCCAACTCTTTTTATAGTTTTATATGGTCCAATATATCTTAGACTGAGCTTACCTTTCTTATTAAATCTCATCACTCCTTTTTAAGGTGAAACTTTAAAAAATACACGATCTCCTACTTCAAACTCTAAATCTCTTCTCCTATTATCAGCATAGCTCTTTTGTCCACTTTGGGCCACCTTGATTCTTTCTTGGATCACTTTAACCTCGTTAATAGTATCTTGAACTATTTATGGACCCAGTATCTTTCTTTCACCCACTCCACTCAAATTTATTGGGGTTCTGCACTTTCTCCCACACAAAAACTTATAAGGTGCCATCTTAATACTTGAATGATATCTATTATTGTAAGCAAATTCAATCACTGGTAAATACTGATCCCAACTACCATGAAAGTCAAGTACACATGCTCGCAACATATCCTACGATGTTTGGATTGTACGTTCAGACTGTCCATCAATTTGTGAATGAAATGTTGTACTAAACTTCAAACTAGTGCCCATGGCATCCTGAAGACTAGGCTAAAATCGTGAAGTAAATCTGGAATTCCTATTAGAAACAATGGATACAAGAGCGCCATGTAGTCAGACAATCTCATCTACGTACAATTGTGCCAAATGATCAAGGTTGAAGGTACTTTTTACTGGTAGGAAATGACCTGACTTGGTTAACCTATCAACAATATCCCAAAGAGAATCATGTCCTTTTTGGGTACGAGATAATTCTGATACAAAATCCATTGTTATATGTTCCCACTTCCATTCGGAAATAGGTAATGGTTGTAGTAACCCCGCTGAACGCTAATGCTCAATCATAACTTGTTGACTGACCAAATATTTAGCTACAAATTTTGCTATTTTCCTTTTCATTCCAGACCATGAATAATGTTCTCGTAAACCTCGATATATTTTGGTACTCCCAGGATGCGTAGCATATGCAGAACTATGTGCTTCTTCTAAAATTTCTCTTTTCAATTCATCATTGTTCGGACCACATAATCTAGATCCAGACATCACAACCCCTTCTTTTGTAATACTAAAATATGTTCTAACCCCCTTCTTCACTTTGTCTTTGATCCTTTGAAATTTTAAATCTGCACTATGAGCTTCTCGAATTCTATCTACAAGTATTGGCTTCAATGTGAGAGTGGCTAACAAACTTGTGGTCTCACCTATTGTTTGATCAACTCTCATAGATCGCAACTCCACAAACAGATTGGACTGAGTGGTTCGTAGATGTGCCAAACTTCCTGACGACTTTCTACTTAAAGCATTTGCCACCACGTTTGCTTTTCCTATATGATAGAGTATAGCACAATCATAATCCTTTATTAGCTCTATCCTCCTCATCTCTCTTAAATTTAAATCCTTTTGAGTGATCAAATACTTTAGCCTTTAATGGTCAGTATAAATCTCACACGTCTCCCTATAAAGGTAGTGTTGCCACTGTTTCAATGCAAACACAATAGCTATTAACTCTAGGTCATGAGTAGGATAGTTCATTTCATGTGGTTTTAACTGTTTAGAAGCATAAACAACTACCTTTTCATGTTGCATTAATACACAACCTAACCCTTAATGAAAAGCATCACTATAAATAACAAATCCACCTCCATTTGAAGGGATTATTAATACATAGGCTGTAATCAACCTGTTCATTAACTCTTGAAAACTTTTCTCACATTTATCACTCCAGTCAAATTTAACTTCTTTCCTAGTCAACTGGGTTAATAGCATGGCAATGTTAAAAAATCTTTGTTCAAATCATCGATAATACCCAACCAAACCTAGAAAACTTCAAACTTCAATTACATTAGTGGGTTTATCCCATTTCACCACTGCTTCAATCTTCTTAGGATCAACTAAAATACCATCTCCTCAAATTACATGTCCTAAGAGTACTACTTCTTTCAACCAAAATTCAGATTTACTCAATTTTTCATATAATTTCTTATCTCTTTAGATCTATAGTGCAATGTTCAATTGTTCCTTATTCTCTTCTTCATTCTTTGAGTAAATTAAAATATCATCGATAAAAGTGATCACGAATGAATCCAAATAAGGTTGAAATACTCTATTCATAAGGTTCATAAATGCTGTAGGGGCATTTGTTAAACTAAAAGACATCACTAGGAATTAATAATGATCGTACCTAGTTCTAAAGGCTATTTTAGGAATATCACTTTCTCTAACCTTTAATTGATGATATCCAGATCTAAGACCAATCTTAGAGAATACTGATGCCCCCTACAACTGATCAAAAAGATCATCTATTCGTGGTAAAGGATATTTATTCCTAATAGTCACTTAATTTAACTGACGATAGTCTATACACATTCTCATTGTACCATTCTTCTTTTTAACAAACAAAATTGGAGCTCACCGTGATGACATACTTGGCCTATTGAATCCTCGGTCTAGTAAATCCTGAAGCTGAACTTTTAACTCTTTCAATTCTACCAGGGCCATACGATAAGGTGGAATAGAGATGGGTTGAGTATCTGGTAAAAGCTCAATCGTAAATTCTATTTCTCAGTCTACTTGTAAACCTGGTAACTCCTCTGAAAATACATCTAAAAACTTTCAAACTACTGTTATGTCTCCAATTTGAAGTTGACCTTTAGTAGTATCCACCACATGAGCAAGGTATCCTTGATAACCCTTTCTTAACATCTTTTCAGCTTTGACCGCTGAAATCATACAAGCAGAAGTAATAACTCTATCCCCACTGAACTTTACTATAGAGTTATCACAAAAATTTAATATCACATCTTTCTTGAAACAATCCACTGAAGCATGATATGTAGCTAACCAATCTATCCCAGTAATTAAATCAAAATCTTTAATATCTAATGGCATTAGATTAACTAACAACTCTCTTATCATCTATTAAGATTTTACAATCTCGATATATCACATCAATCAACACAGTGTCTGCTATAGGAGTAGAGATTTTCATATAATAGTTTAAGGGACTTAAAGACCAATTTATATACTTAACGAAAGACCATGACGTGAATGACTGTGTAGATCCAAGATTAATTAAAACACGTATACCTTTTCCAAACATAGAAAGCATACATGTACCTACATTTAGGGTTACTTGTGCATCTTTTTGGGTCATAGCAAAAACTCTTGCGTGGTCCTTAAGTCTGTGCACAGAACCACCACCACGATCAAATGTATTACCTCTTCCTCCTTAAACGCTACCCATTGATGATATTACTGGTTTTAGAGCTTTAGGCAAATAGGTGCTATATGTTTAGGTTCTCCACAACGATAACACTTGCGACTAAACTCTAGTTCAGGATAACTTTTGATTAAATGATCGGTAGCCCCACAACGAAAACACTAAGAGTATCACTTAAACTTGTCTTCCCTTGCTGCTTGGAAACATTCACCTTCTGACTAAAAGGAAAACCCCGAGACTGAGTCACACTCTGAGTTTGAAAAAAAAGAACTCCCTTTTCCTTTCCCTTCGAATGGACTACTAAAATTCCTTCCCAGTGGAGTAAATTCAGTCATACTCTTCTTATTCTATGCACTTTGTTTGCCTTTCATCCTCACATGCCTCTCTACAGTCAAAGCCACGTCAATCAGATCAAAGAAATTATGTAGCCTTAACAATGCCACTTGTGATCTGATCTCCAAACTTAGCTCATCCTCAAATATTCTACACTTATCCTCTTCTGTACTAAATAAGATTAGTGCGAAACATGATAAGGCTGTGAATCAAGCTTCATACTCTACCACTAACAAACTACCTTACTCTAACTTTAGAAAATCTCTTCTTTTCCCCAATTGATAAGTCCTCGATTAATATTTTTCATTGAGAACTTTAGTAAGACTCTCAAGTTATAAACAACCCAGTATGACCAAGCCAAATCTTATGCACCCGTCTCGAATGCGCTCCAATGAGAAAAATATGAGAATCATACTCAAACATACTCCCAAGCAAGCAAAATCACAAATATGGCTCAAAACTCAAAAATCCTAAAAAATATTCAGGTCGTGACATTCCCATCCACATGGCCGCCACCTTTTTGAAAACCCTAGAACAGGCTGTGCCCTTCCTCTCACGGTTGTAACCTTTTTGAAAACCCTAAATCAAGTGATGACTTTTTCGTCACGGTCATTGCTTTTTTATCCAGGATGTGACTTTTAAAAGTCATAGTTGTTCTTTTCACCATCATAAAGCTAGTGGCCGTCACTGTTACCCCTTTTTGGACAGGTGGCAGCTCCTAGAAGGAGTCTGTGTTGCTCGCCTTACCTATAAATAGGCGGCGATTCCAAGCAGAAAAAGAGGAAAAACATACATGGAGGCCCAAACTCTATCAAAATATCCCCTCGTTCGATATTCTCCCATCTATCAATGCCAAAAATGCAAAAACCCTCTCCAAAACTCTTTGCTATATGTTTATTTAAAGGTTATTCATACTTTTATTATTTTGTTTAGTATTTTCTTCTTTCTATATCTTTATTTAGTTTTATGTCAGGTAAGGAATGATAGATCTAGCCTAGACTAAATGGGTCATGTTCTTCATTCTATATACCTCCATATTTGTATGATTTTGAGAATGTGTAAATGTTACTGCCTCCTTTTCCTTCATGTTTGTCACGGCCGTCATTCCCCTTTGTTGATACCGAGCAGTTATTGAGAGATTGGTAGCATGTAAATGTGTTTTAAGCTCTCTGCTATTCATATTTATCATCTCGTATATTCTGTTTAGAGTTATTGTTTCTGTAGAGGATGAAGGATGGTAGATCTAGCCTAAAAGCAATAGGTTGTGGTTTCTGTCCTACATATCTTATTCATTTGAGCCAATTTTAAAACACGTGTAATGTATATACCCTTTATGTATCTCCTAAAAAACATGGCCGCGACATTTATTTGTTATGGCTGTGAGATATTTTTATTTTGTTTTTTGCGGTAACCCTATTTTTGTCACGGTCACCTGTTTTGTGACTATTTATGTCACAGCTACAACATTTGTTGCTACAACCGTGAGTTTTGTACACGACCAGTAGCTTAAATATGATATTTAAGTCTTTTATACTTGTTCTGTACAACTTGTTTGCAGCATCATGATAGGGATGAAAATATTGTTGTCTGACCCTTAGAATCTTACTTATTCATTTATCGTTTATTCGCATGTTTTCACTTTACTTTGCTCAAACAATACGTGCGGCATATCTAGAAATAATAACAAAGTTGCATAACCCTAGGATCGTAATCAAATTTTTGTTTTGTTGCTTGCTTTTGTTTGAACTCTCTTTAACCTCCTATTCTGTACATGTTACCTTTAAAAAGTTTACAACAATAACCAATATTGACAAAGTAAAGGGCAACCTTACAGTTGGGCGAAAATGGTGCATAATACCATCCTTTTCGTACTTTAACCTCCGAACCCTCCTTTTCTCTGCTTACGTTTTTAAAAGAGCCGCAGCCTTCTTTTTATTTTTCTTGATTTTTCTCAAAAACCAAGTGGAAACTCCATTTTTCAAAAAGGATACTCAGTTATTTTTTATTTTTATTTTAAAAGGAAAAATATATATTTTATAAAAATAATAGATATCCAATGCATCCTCCACGAACTCCCTCGAAGCATCCGCAACTTTTTCTGGCGACTCCACTGAGGACTGATTTTTCAAATAAAATTCCAAGAAGGTTAAATTTGAAATGTCAATGGTTCTTGTTGTAAACTTTTCATCGATATTCGCATTTACATTTGCATATTTTGTGTGCTTGGTTCTCAAACCCCTGGTCTGCCTATCTGATACCCTGGTCAGTTTACTGTCTCGGGGCTATGTCGGGGAAGTCAGCAAGCTTTCTGGCCACATGCTTCCATAGATGTGGCAAAAAATGTTATTGCATACCGTTTCACCATGTATTGTACCATTCCTGGTATTATAAGGTATATTCTTGACTCTATTCAAAAGGTACACTAAGTGAAAACCTACTAGCTTTTTCATGTGCATATGGATTTTTAGAACCCTTCTTTTAAGATTAATAAATCTTTTAGGGTTATGTAATTTTCTTTCTATAGATGCTTTTGTTTGTATAGTTAGTACCCCGTTTAGGATTAGTTTTCATCCTCCCAATTCGTCGTTGAGGGTGAGTGATTTTGATTTTTAGGCCCGTCTAATGAGTTTTCCAATTTACGTGAGCCCTTTCATTTCGAAGACCTAGGATAATAGCGTCGAGAAAAGAAGAACCTATACGCACTTGGGCCCGATCTCTAAGGAAAAGACTCAGACGTACCAATCAGTTGAGATCACCGATGGCAGACCTAGAACTGACCATGACTGATTTGATGAGGGCAATTCTAGAATTGCAACGGACTGTTGAAGGAGTTAGTACCACTATAACGAATCAGGCTAGGATCCAGACTCAGTATCTAGCTCAGATCCAAGCTTTGTAGACCTAGGTTGTAGACCCTAATGCGGTTGCTTCAAATGACCCTAAGGATGGTATAGGAGATAATACTTGGGATGATAATGTAGGACCCGAGGTAGCCCAACCGACAGTTGTACTGCCTGTCTTGCCAAGAATCCTAAAAATCTTGGCCACCTAGGAATCGATCTTATCAGATAAGGTTGACAAATTGGAGAAGACTTTGAGAAAAGCCCAAGGAGTTGAGGACTATATGCTAGACGTCGAGGGTCTCTATCTATTCCTCGATTCTAAGTTGTTCGAGAAGTTTAAAATTCCCAATATGGAAAAATTTGATAGGAACGGGGACCCAAGGATCCATTTGAGAATGTACGTGGAAACTTTGTCGCTGATGGGTATCAGTGACCAGTTGAAAGACTAGCTTTTCCAATGGTCTTTGTCAGGAGCCGCTCAGAAATAGTTTCTGCCTTTCGATGCTACAAAGACAAGAATGTGGGAGCATATTGCTACTGCATTTGTCAATCAGTACAACTACAACATTCATCTTGATGTTACCACACGAAAACTCAAAACCACGCGGCAGGAGGCCAAAGAATCTTTTGTTGAGTTTCTAACTCGGTGGAGGGCTAAGGCAGCTAAGATGACAAACTGACCCACTAAGAATGAGCAAGTAAGAATGGTGGTGAAAAACTTCTAGCCACAATTTTGTAAGTATCTGATCACACACCTGTTGATTACATTTGACCAGGTTTTCGATGCTTGGGTACAGCTAGAGGATGCTCTGTAGTCTGAAGATATTGAGAAGGGAGAATCGAGTAAAAAATGGTCCAAAAATCGTATGCCAGTAATCCGAATAATGCCACCAATGCTATAAGCCGAAGTTATGAGGTGAACTTGCTGAATCCTAACCCGTATCAGGCAAGCCCATCTACTCAGTCGGCAGTCCAAAATTCACCCCGAAATCAAAAGAGAACCTTCACCCAACTCACTGTGCCTTTGACATCCATCCTGAGTTGTCTGATTGAGAGGGGTCTAATAAAACCTTTGGAGCCGACCTCGCCTCCAAATCCTTTGTCGCCCAAATATAATCCTACCTAGTACTGCGCCTACCAATATGGGCATAGTCACTTAACCAAGAATTACATGAGACTTCGGTATGAGATTTAGGGCTTGATAGACAACAAGGTGATTCCTTCACCGACTGCCACTAAGAAACCAAATGTCACCATCAACCCTCTGCTGAACCACGCGAACCAGCAAAATGTGAACGCTGTTGAAGGAGAGCTGGAAGGATTTAATCCCATAAAATTCATAGTCTTCGCAATAGAAGCAAAGATAATTACATTTTTGTCTTCCAATCCAGAAGTCTTGCTGCTTGACAACCTTATTTAGGATTTGATAGATGATGGTTTCGATAATTTCCTGATCTTTATCGTCCACTAGGAGGAAGATCCTCCCCCTATCAACGGTAATGATGAGAAAGATGAAGAAATCAAACAACTGTAGGAAGATCGGGCCTACCTTGAGGCATTTGATGATTTATAAGAGGCAGAAATTGACATCAAGTGGCATGTCCTAACTGTCCCAAACAATGAGACAGCTTGGCATCAAGGGGCAACTTGGTATTGGGAAGCCAACCCGAGTTTTAAAACAAAAGAAGTAGGGAAGACAGTATTAGAAGTAGGAGGATCCTCCAAGGAGAAAGACAGAGAATCGTCAAAGGAAAAAGGACGTTTATAATGAGAACAAGCAGGAAGAGAGTTTGCTAGTCAGTACGAAAGCCAAGAAGATGAAGGAACAAGAAGAGAAAAGTGCTTCCCAGGTGAATTCATAGGAAATTATAAGTCTGGAATTTGATCCTTCTGTAGACATTATTCCTCTCCAAGAGCCAAAACCAAGAACACCTCTACTCGAGGGACCTATCTCATGTTCTCTCGAATGGAATTACCAAGAAGAGAACGGCATGTGGGAGTTAGAAGAGGTCGAGCAAGAATTCACGGATATAGAATACAATGAAGGAGAAGATGTGCCAGAATGGCACCCGATAGTAGAAGAACTGTATGACCATGAAGGCCCGTGGAAACCTTGGGGCCCTCCCCCACCATACGGTTATGAGGACCCATTTGACGAAGTGTTACTACAATAACTTTTTGAGCTGAAGGCCGAAATCAATGAAGAATCTGATTAGTTTTTGCAAAACGTAATGGGAATTAAGGAAGACTTTTAGGGAAATGAAGGAAATAATGAATAGACAAACAATTTTTGGGCCTTCTGAGAGAAAGGGTGCCCGGTGGCCGAGATTCGAGAAGTGGTTGACCAGTTTGAAGGACAATCAGAGCCTGAAGAATAGGTAGAGCATCTGATAAGGAGCGGGAGACATTTTAAGCTCACGCAGCTAGAGAAGGGGCAACCAAGTAAGGGCGCAGAGGAACCAAGAAAGTAGGCAAAAAGAGTAGAAAGACAGAATAGTGAAGAGGAATATTTAGTTTTGAAATAGCTTAAGAAGATGCAAGCCAATGTAAGCATTTGGGGGTTGCTTGTAGCATATCACAAGCACCAACAAGCCATCCTAAAAGCCTTGAACAGCGTGGATATACCAATTGATGTCTCTCTGGATGAACTGGTTGGAATGCTCATACCCAATAAGTAATCAAGTGTTATCGCCTTTAGTGATAGGGATTTTTCAGCAAAAGGGTCATCCCATAATAAGCCGTTGCATTTAACCGTCAAATATCTAGAGAAATAGGTACTGATTATTTTGGTCGATAACGGTTCTGCTTTCAATGTATGTCCTTTGCAAACTGCTTACTGCCTAGGATTTAAGACGCAAAACTTCAAGTCGAGTGCACAGGGGGTACGAGTGTATGATAACACACAATGAGATGTCTTGGGATTAGTGACTTTTACTGTAACAGTCGAAGCTTTGGAAAGTGAAGTAGAGTTCCATGTTCTCGATGTGCCAGTATCATTCAACTTACTGCTGGGAAGGTCATGGCTGCATAACCCCTCGATTAGAGCAGTCTTGTCTACCCTACACCAAAAGGTAAAGCTAGTCAAAGATGGAGTAACTATCACTATACCGGGTGAAACTAGCTTGTCAACCCCGCTCAGTGATGCTACCCCCACTTTTTGAGATACAACATGGAGAGGAGTATTTCTTGTTAAACGGGTTTGATTTTGACGAAACCAAGGCCATACATGTTCTATTCAATGATGAGGGGAGCTATGTGAATCCAAGAGTCATAGCCATGATGAAGGAAATGTCCTACTTTTCGAGAATGGGATTAGGTAAGAATTTACAAGGAATTTCAGAGCCGATCCCGATGAATCACAATCGCCATGGATACGAACTAGGATACAAGCCAGGCCTAGAAAAATCAAGTGTGGGGAAGTATGGACTGATGCTTAATGGCTGTTTCATCAAAGAAGGGGATGATTTCCCTTACTATGCGTTTCCCGAACCATGGATAGAAAAGAAGACCAACTAGAAATTGTCAAGGCTAGAGATCTTTTTCAGCCATCAGCTATTAGATAGTGATGAAGAGGTCGAGATTTGGCAGATGGGTTTCATCGAAAAGATGCAGACAAATTGGACAGATCTTTGTGAAGAAGGAGATCTGGGATCTTTCTTCAATGAAAAGATGGCCCAGGTGCTTATAGGCAAGGTTGATGAAGACGATGACGTGTTGATGATGGGAGTTGATGCGCCTGCGGATCACACCTCAGTTATCATGGATGCAACTAAAATGAAAAAAAAAAAATTGTCTTTTGAGTCTTTTATTAATTTTTCCAAGTCAATTAGCGCTCAGTCCGCCAGGAATGCATTTGTTAGCATCCTGAGCACTTTCTATTTTGAGTCTTAGGATGTAACCCATTTTGAAATCAATGAAATGAAATTAGACTTTGCTTAAGTTGCTGTGTCTCAAATATTTTGTTTTCATTCCAAAGATTTTAATTAATTCGAGGAGGATATCCCCCAAGAATTAAAAATTTTAATCGAAAAGGAAGAAAAAATGCAAACTAAACCTGTAACTGAAGAAACTATTTTAATAAATCTTAATAATGAAAAAGATCTACGAATGGTTCAAGTTGGTTCTACACTGTCTTTAGAGGAACATGAGCAACTAATGTTTTTATTAAAGAAATTTAAAAATATTTTTGCGTAGTCCTACGAAGATATGACTGGCATAGACCTCGACATTGTGCAGCACCAAATTCCTATTTACCCAGATGCCAAACCTATCAAGCAAAAGTTGGGAAGGATTAGATCAAATTGGGCACTCAAAATCAAGAAAAAAGTTACCAAACAAATAGACATCGGATTCCTCATGGTCACAGAGTACCCAAAATGGGTTGCTAATATTGTTCTGATACCAGAGAAGGATGGAAGGATTCGAGTATGTGTCGACTTCCAGGATCTCAATAGGGCTAGTCTAAAGGATGACTTTCTTCTCCCCCATATAGACGTATTGGTAGATAATACTGCCAAGAACTTGCTCTTGTCTTTTATGGATGAATTTTTAAGGTATAACCAGATTCTGATGGCTCCAGAAGACCGAAAGAAGACTACCTTCACAACGCCTTGGGGCACCTACTATTATAGAGTCATGCCGTTCGGATTGAAGAACGTAGGAGCAACCTACCAAAGGGCTACAACCACGTTGCTGCACGACATGATACACAAGGAAGTGGAAGTATATGTGGATGACATGATCGTGAAATCTAAAACCCGGGAAGAACACATCGCCGCACTAAGAAAATTCTTTGAGCAAATCAAAAAGTACAAAATACGCTTGAACCCTCAGAAGTGTGCTTTCGTAGTTACAGTAGGGAAGATGCTTAGATTCATGATCACACAACGAGGCATAGTGGTATACCCATCAAAGATCAAGGCCATTCTCGAAATGCCTCCCCCAAAGACCAAAAAGGACATAAGGAGCTTCTTGGGAAAGGTTCAGTTCATCAGTCGATTCATCGATAAACTAGCCATTACCTGTGAACCCTTATTTCGGCTCTTGAAAAAAGGGAGCAAGTTTTAGTGGGCCAAGCAGTGTCAGGACGCCTTTGAAGCCATACAAAAATATCTATAAAATCCTCTAGTTTAGTCACCACTAGAACCCAGCAATTCTTTGATACTCTACCTAGTAGTGACTAATTCAGCCATGGGATGTATACTTGCATAGGAAGACGAAGCCAAGGTAGAAACAACTATTTATTATTTGAGTAAGAAGATGACCGAATGCGAACGGTGGTATACTCTCTTGGGAAAGACTTGCTAGGCGCTAGTCTGGGCATCCAGAAAGTTACATCATTACATATTTGCACACTGAATTGTTCTGATCTCAAGGATGAACCGGCTCAAGTACCTCTTCAAGAACCCAGCACTGACAGGAATGTTAGCCCGGAGGTTACTTATGCTAACAAAATTTGATTTGCAATATGTCACGAGAAAATTAGTAAAAGGGAGAGCCGTTGCTGAGTTCTTGGCCAACCACCCTATTAACGGAGAAGAAGAGCTTAAATTTGAGTTTCCCAATGAGCAGGTGCTAAAGATTGACAAGGATTAGTGGACCCTTTTTTTCGACGAAGCCTCAAACTAATGCGGTTACGGAATAGGGATACTCCTTGTTACTCCCGAGGATTCTCAATTCCCTCTAGCTTTTAAGTTGAGTGTTGATGTCACTAACAATTAGGCCAAGTACGAAGATTCCTTAGCCAGATTGGAAGTCGCCTTGAGACTATGGGCAAAAATGTTAAAGGTTATAGGACACTCAACTTTGGTCGTATCCCATGCAAAGGGAGAATGGAAGGTTAAAGAAGAAAGGCTAGTTCAGTATTGCCGAGAGCTTGAGGTAATGATTCCTTACTTTGAAAGCATGGTGTTCACTCATGTTCCAAGATTACAAAACAAATTCACCGATGCCTTGGCCACTTTGGCATCAATGACAAGCATACCACCCGGAATAAGAATGAGGCCTCTGGAAATTCAACAAAAGGATGCACTTGCAATCAGCAACATCGCTATTACTCAAGAAGCTAATGATGGGCTACCAAGGTATTACGACATTTAGAATTTCATCAAGAAGAGAGAATATTCGAGCCAAGCCAATAAAAGGACCAGAGAGCTATCAGAAGACTTGTTGCACAGTTTGTGCTCTATAGAGAAAAACTATATAAGAGAGGATATTTGGAAGTCAATAAGCTTTGTGTCGACACGGAAGAGGGACGCGAAGTGAAGAGAGAAATTCATAGAGGAGTTTGCGGACCTCACATGAGTAGGATGATGCCTGCTAAAAGATCATGTGCCAAGGATATTTCTGGATGACCATGGAAGGGGATTGCCATCAGTTCATTCGAAGGTACCAAAAATGCCAGATCCACGCAAACCTTATGCATGTACTGCCATTTTAGCTTTATAACATGACCTCACCCTAGCCGTTCTCAGTTTGGGGAATCGACGTAATAGGAAATGTTACACCTAAGGCATCGAATGGACATGAATTTATTCTTGTGGCAATTGATTAGTTCACAAAATGGGTCGAAGCTGCCTCTTATCCAGTCTTGAAAGCCTCCCAAGTAGGCAGGTTCTTCAAAGAAAATCTCATTTGTCGGTACGAAGTCCCACACGAGATAATTTATGACAACGGTTCTCACTTTCAAGGAGAAGTTCTAGGCCTCTTGGAAGAGTATAGAATCGTCAGCCATTAGTCTTCACCGTATAAACTGCAAACCAATGGAGCTATGGAAGCTACAAATAAAAATGTGAAGAAAATCTTACAGAAAATGATAGAGGGAAGCAAGGATTAGCTAAAAATGTTACCATTTGTGCTTTGGGGGTACTGA
The DNA here is from genome assembly GCA_034768845.1 of Heliamphora exappendiculata. Classification (NCBI taxonomy): domain Eukaryota; kingdom Viridiplantae; phylum Streptophyta; class Magnoliopsida; order Ericales; family Sarraceniaceae; genus Heliamphora; species Heliamphora exappendiculata. The sequence goes on from JAOTRH010488380.1 coordinate 22,279, forward strand.
ACATTGATTAGAACTTCTACTGGAGAAACACCCTATGCTTTTGTCTACGAAATGGAAGCAGTTCTGCCTACAGAATTTGAAGTCCCGTCTCTAAAAGTAATGGATGAAAGCGATATTCTCGAGTCAGAATGGAAGACGGACAAATTCGAAGAGTTGCTTCTTTTTTATGAAATGAGGCATAGAGCCATGTTTCATGTTCAAGGATAGCTCGAGCATTTAACAAGAAGGTTAAATCTCGAAATTCAAAGGCAAATGACTTAGTCCTCAAAGAAATTAGAGCTCCAATCTTTGATCCAATAGGCAAGTTTAAGCCCAATTGGGCTGAATCCTATCTCATCAAGACCAACTAACTTGTCGGTCCTCGACACGACTTAAAATTGTCCCTAGCATCCTCGGTCCTCCTCATGACCTTAAATTGACTTGTCAGTCCTCGACACGACTTAAAACTGTCCCTAGCATCCTCGGTTCTCTTCATAACCTTAAACTGACTCGTCGGTCCTCGACATGACCTAAATTTATCCCTAGCATCCTCGGTCGTCCTCCTGACCTTAACTTGACTCGTCGGTCGTCGCATGACCTTAAAATGCCCCTTTACCTCTTCAGTCCTCCTCATGACCTTAAAATGGTTTATCGGTCCTCGCATGACCTTAAACTTGCCCCATAAGAATTCGATCCTCCTCATGACCTTAAACTAACTTATCAGTCTCCGCATGACCTTAAACTTTTCTTAGCCTCATCGGTCCTTTCACGACCGATAATTGATTGATGTTTTCTCAGTCCATGTTGTGACCTTAAAATTTTCTTGCATCGTACCAATTTACATTGCATTGTACCAGTCAGGCATCAAGATTAGCCTATTTGCATCATATGTATTATCCCACGAACTACGACTAGTTTGATCCCTTACAAAGGGCGTACGTAGGAAGCTCGATGTAAATTTACATTTGACCACACTTTTCTACGTGTTTTGTTTATGCCTAAGATTGGTAACTTGTTCGATCGGTTTGTATCTTGAGTTTTCACATTTACTTGCACCACAAGTTGCTGCAAGCTCTGTCAAAGAGGGGCAACTATAGACATTCCAATCTGATCAAGTTGAATCTTAAGCACCCGTCTCGAAAGCGCTCCAATGATGAAAGTATAAGAATCATACTCAAAGATACTCCCAAGCAAGCAAAATCACGAATATGACTCTAAACCTAAAAATCCTAAAAAAACCCCTAAGGCCGTGACATTCCCATCCACACAGCTGCCATCTTTTTAAAAACCCTAAAACAGGCTGTGCCCTTCCTCTCATGGCCATAACCTTTTTGAAAACACTAAATCAAGTCGTGACTTTTTTTGTCACGACCATTGCATTTTTTTATCCAGGCTGTGACTTTTAAAAGTCACGGCTGTACTTTAATCACTATAAAGGTAGCGACTTGCACTGTACAAAAGCAAAAAGGTAGCGGCCGTCACTGTTACCCCTTTTTGAACAGGTGGCAGCATCCCAAAAGGGGTTTGTGTTGCTCGCCTTGCTTAAAAATAGGTGAAAGTTCCAAGCAGAAAAAGAGGAAAAAACATATCTTGAGGCCCAAACTCTGTCAAAATATCCACCCATTTGATATTCTCCCATCCATCCCATACTTCCCGAGCCTCGTTCGTGTTCTTTCTTGCCCCGAATGAGTTCTTGTAGTAAATACATTTGTTGGAGGTGAGACTGCCAAGATCTTTATTTTTGTAAACGATTAATGAAAAAAATTAACTGGATGGACAATCGCCAAAAAGGGCTCTAAATAAAACTTTTGATAACGAGCAATCAAAATAAAGCCCGTGCATCCGAAGTTAATTTAGAAAAATACCTTTTTACCAGTCGAATCTTCAACTACGATTTAAATCCGAGTTAAAGCTCTTATCAAATCTTCTACTATATTTCCTTATGCGATTCTTATATATAGTATAGGCTATAATCTTTCGAGAACTCGTACTAGCATAACCAAGATAGCTTTAGTCTTAGAAGACAAATTATGAAACGGTTTCAGCCTACCCGTATATATATAGGGTTATAGCAGGGTCCTAGAGAGTAATTATGAGTAAGACTTCTAGTAAAATACAAACACGTATTAGCGATTTCTGTAATTAAGCAAACCTCATTGCGGTATCTGTAATTATGAAAAATCAGTAGCGATTTCTGTAATTTTCATAAAATACTGAATTATAGTTTACACCACTAAAGAACTATAATTGCACTCTGACCCATAATCTCAAGACC
>JAOTRH010488401.1:0-24530 GCA_034768845.1 Heliamphora exappendiculata
TTTGGGATTAGGTGATGGTTAACACTTAGCTGTATATAATAGTATCCTCTCCATCTGAGTCACTGCTATTATATACTAGACCAAAGTTATGTCAACTATTTAATTTTACTTAGCATGGTCAGTTGTCTAGATAGTAAAATTAAAAGGAATTGGCCTGTCTGATCTTATGAAGGATAGTAGATGTCCACCCATCGTGGCATGCTATTCTCGGGTTACCAGACTGCTGGCGCATTAATTTTAAAATGGTAGAGGGAACCAAATTAAAATAAATTCAAAGTTTTGCTCATCATAATTAATAGTTTTATTTAATTATGTGATTCTCAAGATTAAAATGGATTTCAACCCACTCACTTCAATACTCAAAGAAAACAAACTTACGGGACTAAATTTTGTTAACTAAAAATGTAACATGAATATAACTTTAACTACAAATGATATTCCTTCAATACTAGAAATGTGTCAGTTTCAGAAAGAAGGTTTTTCCTCAGGGCCGAAAGGCATGAAGAAGAACAAAATTCAGAAACAGGGATACACATTTTCTTGGGTAGTTAGTGGGCCACGGACTAGTGTGAAAAAGTCAAAAGGCAGATGTTTTCACTACGACCCGACCCGACACTAGAAAAAACTATGTCCAGTATTTCTCATAAGGCATAACAAACACTGTAATTTCTGTTCACTGGTTGTAAAAACATGTTTAGTGGTGTTATCTACCGGTACCTGGTGTGTAGATACGGGAGCCACTAATCATGTCTGTAATTCATTACAGGGGTTTTAGGAAATTCGATAACTTAGTGATGGGGAGATTTACCAGCATATGGTCAATAATACAAAGGTAACAGCAGTTGCAGTAGGAGATATCACTCTCAGTTTTGGTAGAGATCGGGTTTTAATATTGAGAAATTGTCTTTATGCACCTGCCATTAGAAGGAACTTAGTTTTTGTTTTTGGATTGCCTAAAGACAGATATTTTGTTTATTTTAATAACTCTGTAGTTATTAAGAATCATAAACGGGTTATCTGTTCTGGTACATTGGTAGATAATTTTTATATTATTACTCCAATCTCTCCTAAACTGCAACTAACTAAAATGAATAACACATCTAATTTACCATATAAGAGAAAGTTTCCTTCTTTAATGAATCAAATGTTTCTTTGGCACTTACGCTTTGGTCATATTAATCTAAAAAGGATAAACAGGCTGGTAGAAGATGGACCTTTGAGTTCATTGGAAGTAGAGGCACTTCCAGTCTGTAAATCTTTCTTAGAGGGTAAGACGACCAAGGGGCCCTTTTCGTCCAAAGGCTATAGAGCTAAAGAACCGTTGGAGCTGGTTCATTCTGATGTGTGTGGTCCTATGATAATCCGGGCTAGAGGTGGCTTTGAGTACTTTGTCAGTTTTATTGATGACTACTCACGGTATGGATACATTTACTTAATACGCCGTAAGTCTAAATGATTTAAAAAATTCAAAAAATTCAAGACGGAGGCTGAGAAGCGTCTAGGTAAAAGTATCAAATCACTACGATTCGACCGTGATGGGGAATACCTCTTTAGAGAGTTTAAGGACTACTTATCATCAGAGGGGATTACATCCCAGTTGACTGCACCTGGCACTCCTCAGCAGAATGGCGTAGCAGAAAGAAGGAATAGGACTCTTATCGAGATGGTAAGGTCAATGATGAGTTATTTAGGTTTACCACATTCATTTTGGGGACTCGCTTTAGAGACAGTGGCTTACATTCTGAACTTGGTACCTTCTAAGTCAGTACCTTCTACTCCCTCAAAATTGTGGATCCAGCATAAACCTAGTCTGAAACACATTCGAATTTGGGAGTGTCCAGCACATGTGCTAAAAGGGAACGCGGGTAAGTTGGAACTGAAGACAAAAGTCTATTTCTTTGTAGGGTATCCCAGGGAAACGAAATGTGGTCTATTTTATAATCCTAAAAATTAGAAGGTCATTGTTAGCACCAATGCTCGATTCTTGTAAGAGGATTATATTATAGACCATAGGCCCAATAGCAAAATTATTCTGGAAGAACTGAGAAGAAATGCAAGTAGAACGGAAGAGGAACCACAAGTCACTAATATTCCGTTACCTCATCGTAATGGTAGGATTATCGAGGCATATGCAAATCAAGAACAGGGTGCTGATGCACAGGGTTCAGATTATGCACAGCCTGTTACTGCTAGTACACAGACACATATAGTGCCTCGTCGTAGTGGGAGGGTTATTCATCAATCTGACCGGTATATGTTCTTGGGAGAGTCTTTTGACAGGATTCCGGTAGAACTGGATATCGAGCCATGTAACTACAATGAAGCACTACAAGACAAATATGCAGATCTTTGGCAAAGGGCTATGAATCCACATATGGAATTTATGTATTTCAATCTGGTCTGAGAACTTGTAGAACCACCCAAAGAGATAAAACCCATTGGATGCAAGTGGATCTACAAGAGGAAGAGAGGAGTAGACGAGAAAGTTGAAACCTTCAAAGTTAGGCTAGTTGCTAAAGGGTTCACTCGAAAATAAGGGATCGACTATGAGGAAACTTTTTCGCCAGTAGCCATGCTTAAGTCTATCCGAATTCTCTTAACCATTGCCGCACATTTCGATTACGAAATTTGACAAATGGACGCCAAGACAGCTTTCCTTAACGGAAGTCTTGACAAGTGTATCTATATGATACAACCAGATGGATTCATTGTAAAGGGCCAGGAGCACATGTTGTGCAAGCTTAGCAGATCTATTTATGGACTTAAGCAGGTATCGAGGTCTTAGAACACTCGTTTGATCAAGCTACAAAATTTTATGATTTTGATCAAAGTTCGAATGAGTCATGTGTGTACAAGAAGCATAACAGAAGCGTGGTATTCTTCTTAGTACTTTATGTAGACAATATCTTGCTCATCGAAAACGATGTGGGGGCATTATCTACGGTTAAAGTATAGTTATTTGAGCAGTTCGATATGAAGGACTTGGGATAGGCCAGTCACATCCTTGGGATCAAGCTTATGCGAGATTAGAAACAAAAGATATTGGGCTTATCACAAGCAAAGTATATCTATGATATCCTTGCTCACTTTAGCATGCAGGATTCCAAGAAAGGGTTTCTCCCTTTCAGGCATGAAATCACTCTATCCAAGGATCAGTGTTCTAAGGCACCTGATGAGATTGAGAATATGAAGGCTGTTCCTTATGCTTCGACAGTAGGAAGCCTCATGTATGCTATGCTTTGAAGTAAACCCAACATCTGCTTTGTCGTTGACATGGTTAGCAGATATCAGTCTAACCCAGGGCAGGAGCATTGGACTGCGAGAATGAATATAATCAAGTACCTGAAAAGGACTAAGAATTATGTGTTGGTTTACCAGGAAGACAGTAAAGTACCTTTAGGGTACACAGACTCAGATTTCCAGTCTGACATGGATTCCCGTAAGTCTACCTCAGGATATGTGTTTACCTTAGGAGATGGAGCTATAAGTTGGAGGAGTATCAAGTAGTATTGCATTGCTGATTCCACCATGGAGGCTGAGTATGTGGCAGCTTCTGAAGCAGTCAAGGAGGCCATTTTGCTCAGAAACTTCCTGATGGATCTAGAGATGGTACTTTCTATTCAGTCGGCTATTACACTTTACTGTGACAATAGCAGAACGGTTGTAAAATCGAAGGAGCCAACGGTCCAAAAGAAAGGAAAGCACATTGAGCATAAGTATCACCTAATATGAGAAATTGTACAGAGAGGTGATGTTACTGTGATCAAGATTACATCATGAGACAATCTTATAGATCCTTATACAAAGAGCTTACCGGCTAAGACTTTTGATAGTCATGTAAAGGGCATGGGAGTCAGATGTATAGCAGCATGATTTTGAGTATAAGCAGGAGATTGTTAGGGTTGGTATACTGAAAACTATATTTTTAGTATTTAATTTTATTTTTAATAAAATTAGTTTTTCATTTTATAATAATCTTTATGAGCAATATATGTATATCATTTATTTCTTATGCACGGATGTTCGATATTCTGTATAGTATTTGATCTGGTGTGTGGAGTACGACTTACACATAGAAGACCAGATTTTAGGTTCTTGTAGAATATAAGTTTTTTGTTCATAGTTTAGATGAAAATAGATATACCATCGGTACGACTGTGATATAGAGTTTTAGTAGGCCTGTCTTGATTACAGGGAACAGATAATAGCGTCGTCTATTATTCCGACTCTCTACGTCAGTACACTTTGTGTGTATTGAACGGGACATTTAGGATAATTAATTTAGTACTGACTACTGACTATATAAATTAATTCGCACCCCAAAGTTATTATGAATAGTACTTATCCTTTTAACCCTGAAATAATTATTGATTTGTATATATTTAATATTCATTATTTTGATTCATTAGAGGGTGCGATCTTATATGGGTCTATATTCCCGGTGAGTTGGGTAGCGATGTTATTTATATGAAAAATATTAATTATTGATGGAATTCACGTCCTGAAATATCGGGATTGACAATACCCCTTAAGGATGCTTATAAGTTTTGACCGGCCCAAACCTTGTAGGTGGATTTGATTATCCGGCGGTCAAATAAGTTAAGCGAAAGGGTTTAAGGAATATATGAAGATGCCGATTCAATTAAATTGTTCGTGATTAAATTTAATTGGCGGGTATCGAGAATCTTAACATGGGGAGAAATTATAAGCATTTAATAACAGGAGCTCAATGCAAGAAGGTCTTGAGATTATGGGTCAGGGTGCAATTATAGTTCTTTAGTGGTGTGAACTGTAATTCAGTATTTTAAAAAAATTACAGAAACTGCTGCAACTTTCCATAATTACAAAAACCGCCCGTAGGTATCTGTGTTCCACTGGAAGTCTTACTCATAATTACTCTACAGGTCCCTACTATAGCCCTATATATATGCGGGTAGGCTGAACCAGTTAAGATTGATTTTCATATCATTCTTGATATATTATTTTTATCCTTCAAGACTTAAAAATATATTGGGATTCTGTCGGTACATGTTCTCGAAGGATCGTAACCCACACTACGCTCGAGGATCGCATAAGTGAATACGGTAGAAGATTTGACAGATATTTCAACTCAGAATCAAGTCATAGTTGAAGATTAGATCTACAATTGGAATTTTTCTAAATTAACTTTGGTTGCACGGGTTTTATTTTGATCGTTCTTCGTCAAAAGTTTAATCTGTAGTCTGTTTCGGCATTTGCCTGTCCAGTTAATTTTTTACCGATTAATCATTTTTCAAAAACAAAGATCTTGACAGTATAGCCTCCAACAAATAGGGCACATGAAAAAAGAATGCAAAAAATTGAAAAGAGATAAAAAATAGGACAAGTTTGACGACAAGAAATATTAGAAGGATACAGCTGCAGCTGCTTCAGATGAAGGCGAGATCATCATTGTTTGTGATGATGGGTTCATTGGAATCACAAGACAGGACTCCAGTTGGGTGATTGACTCGGGTGCCTCCTTCCATATCACCGCACACAAGGAATACTACATGACTTATACATCCGGCGATTTTGGTTACGTCAGAATGGGTAATGAAGATATGTCTGACATAGTAGGAATGGGAGATGTTAGTCTAGAGACCACTACAGGCTGTAGATTAGTATTGAAGAACGTCAAACACTTGCCAGATATCAGGTTTAATCTCATATCCACCGGTCAATTGGATGATGAAGGCTACATGAATCACTTCAGAGATGGAATGTGGAAACTCAGCAAAGGGTCCCTAATTTTTGCAAAGGGAAAGAAGACATCCAGTCACTACACCTTGGAGGCAAAGCTCAGCAAAGGAATGATCAGCACAGTTGAGCAGGACACCACCACCATGTTGGAGGCAAAACTGCCAAGATCATTGTTTTCGTAAAAATAATTTTTGATAAAAAATTAATTGGATGGGCAAACGTCGAAACGGGCTCTAGATAAAACTTTTAACGAAGAATGATCAAAATAAAACCCGTGCCACCAAAGTTAATTTAGAAGAATACCTTTTGCCGATCTAATCTTCAACTACGATTTGATTCCGAGTTGAAGGTCCTGTCAGATCTTTTACCGTATTCCCTTATGCGGTCCTCGAACGTAGTGTAGGCTACGATCCTCTGAGAACTTGTACCGGTAGAACCCCGATATAATTTTTAAGTCTTGAAAGACAAAAATAATATATCAAGAATGATATGAAAATCAATCTAAACTGGTTCAGCCTACCCGCATATATATAAGGCTACAGCAGGGACTTAGGGAGTAATTATGAGTAAGACTTCCAATGGAATACAGATACCTACGGGCAATTTCTGCAATTATGAAAAGTCGCAGCGATTTCTGCAATTTTCATAAAATACTGATTTATAGTTCACACCACTAAAGAACTATAATTGCACTCTAATCCACAATCTCAAGGCCTTCTTGTATTGAGCTTCTATTATTAAATACTTATCATTTCTCCCCACATTAAGATTTTCGATACCTTCCAATTAAATTTAATTACTAACAATTTAATTTAATCGGCATCTTCATATTTCTTGAACCCTTCCGCTTAACTTATTTGACCGCCAGATAATTAAATCCACCAGCAGGGCTTGGCCCGGTCAAAACTTATAAGCATTCTTAAGGGCGTATCATCAATCTCGATTTTTTGAGACGCGAATTACGTCAATAATTTATATACAAATTAATAATTATTTTCGAATTAAGAGGATAAGCACTATTCATAATAACCTTGGAATGTGAATTAATATTTATAGTCAGCAGTTAGTACTAAATTAATTATCCCAAATGTCCCGTTCAATATACACAAAGTGTAATGGCACAGAGAGTCAGAACAATAGACGACGTTATTATCTGTTTCCCGTAACCAAGACAGGCCTTCTAAAATTCTGTGCCACAGTCGTACCGATGGTATGTCTATTTTCATCTAAACTGTGAACATAAAACTTATATTATGCAAAAACCTAAAATCTGGTCTTCTGTGTATAAGTCGTACTCTACACACCAGATTAAATACTATACAGAATATCGGATATCCATGTATAACAAATAAATGAAATACATATATTGCTCATAAAGATTCTCATAAAATAAAAAACTAATTTTATTAAAAATAAAATTAAACACTAAAAACATGATTTTCAGTATACCAACCCTAACAATCCCCCACTTATACTCAAAATCATGCTGCCATACATTTGACTCCCATGCCCTCTACATGACTATCAAAAGTCTTAGTCGGTAAGCTCTTTGTAAATGATCTGCAAGGTGTCTCCTGATGTAAGCTCTATATCTGACTAAAAATATGAGTTTGTGTACTCCAAAAGGTACTGGACTGTCTGTCTGGTAAACTAACATATAATCCTTAGTCCTTTTTAGGTACTTGATTATATTCTTTACCGTAGTCTAATACTCCTACCCTGAATTAGACTGATATCTGCTAACCATACCAACAGCAAAGCAGATGTCGAGTCTAGTGCAAAGCGCAGCATACATGAGCCTTCCTACTGCCTAAGCATAAGGAACCGCCTTCATCTTCTCTATCTCATCAAGTGTCTTAGAACACTGATCATTGGATAGAGTGATTCCATGCTTGAAAGAAAGAAACTCTTTCTTGGAATCCTGCATGCTAAAATAAGCAAGGATATCATCGATATACTTTGCTTGTGATAAGCCCAACATGCTTTGTTTTCGATCTCGCATAAGCTTGATACCAAATATGTGACTGGCCTCTTTCAAGTCCTTCATATTGAACTGCTGAGATAACCATACTTTAACCGTAGATAATGCCCCACATCGTTTTCGATAAGCAAGATATCGTCCACATAAAGTACTAAGAAGATCACCACGCTTCTGTCACGCTTCTTGTACACACAGGACTCGTTTGGACTTTGATCAAAATCATAAGATTTTATAGCTTGATCAAATCGAGTGTTCCAAGACCTCGATGCCTGCTTAAGTCCATAAATTGATCTCTTAAGCTTGGACAACATGTGCTCCTGGCCCTTTGCAATGAATTCGTCTAGTTATATCATATAGATACACTCATCAACACTTTCGTTAAGGAAAGCTGTCTTGACGTCTATTTACCAGAATTCGTAATCGAAATGTGCGGCAATGGATAAGAGAATCCAGATAGACTTAAGCATAGCTACCAACGAAAAGGTTTCCTCATAGTCGATCCCTTCTTTTTGAGTGAACCCTTTAGCAACAAGCCTAGCTTTGAAGGTTTCAATCTTCTCGTCTACTCCTCTCTTCCTCTTGTAGTTCCACTTGCATCCAATGGGTTTTATCCCTTCGGGTGGCTCTACAAGTTCCCAGACCTGATTGGAATACATAAATTCTATCTCTGAATTCGTAGCCCTTTGCCAAAGATTTGCATATTTGTCTTATAGTGCTTCATTGTAGTTACAGGGCTCGATATCCAGTTCTACCGGAATCCTGTCAAAAGACTCTCCCAAGAACATATACCGGTCAGGTTGATGAATAACTCTCCCACTACGACGAGGCACTATATGTGTCTGTGTACTAGTAGTAACAGGCTGTCCATAATCTGAACCATGTGCATCAGCACCCTGTTCTTGATTTGCATATGCCCCGATAATCCTACCATTACGATGAGGTAACGGAATATTAGTGACTTGTGGTTCCTCTTCCGTTCTACTTGCATTTCCTCTTAGTTCTTCCAGAATAATTTTGCTATTGGGCTTGTGATTCATAATATAATTCTCTTCCAAGAATCGGGCATTGGTGCTAACAATGACCTTCTGATTCTTAGGATTATAAAATAGACCACTTTTCGTTTCTTTGGGATACCCCACAAAGAAATAGACTTCTGTCCTCGGTTCCAACCTACCCGCGTTCTCTTTCAACACATGTACTGGACACCCCCAAATCCGAATGTGTTTCAGACTAGGCTTACGCCTGGTCCTCAATTCTGTGAAAGTATAAGGTACTGACTTAGAAGGTACCAAATTTAGAATGTAAACTACTGTCTCTAAAGTGAGTCCTCAAAACGAATTGGGTAAATCTGAATAACTCATCATAGAGCTTACCATCTCTATAAGAGTCCTATTCTTTCTTTTTGCTACACCATTTTGCTGTGGAGTGCCAAGTGCAGTCAACTGGAATGTAATCCCCTCTGATGACAAGTAGTCTTTAAACTCTCTAAAGAGGTACTCTCTACCGCAGTCAGATCGTAGTAATTTGATACTTTTACCCAGACGCTTCTCTGCCTCCATCTTGAATTCTTTGAATTTCTCAAAGCATTCAGACTTACGATGCATCAGGTAAATGTATCCATACCTTGAGTAGTCATCAATGAAACTGACAAAGTACTCAAAGCCACCTCTAGCCCGGATTGTCATAGGACCACACACATCAGAATGAACCAGCTCCAACGGTTCTTTAGCTCTATAGCCTTTGGCCGAAAAGGGCCTCTTGGTTATCTTACCCTCTAAGCAAGATTCACAGACTGAAAGTGCCTCCACTTCCAATGAACTCAAAAGTCCATCTGCTACCAGTCTGTTTATCCTTTTTAGATTAATATAACCTAAGTGTAAGTGCCAAAGAAATATTTGGTTCATTAATGAAGAAAACTTTCTCTTATATGGTAAATTAGATGTGTTATTCATTTCAGTTAGTTGTAGTGTAGGAGTGATTGGAGTAATAATATAAAGATTATCTACCAATATACCAGAACTGATAACCCGTTTATTATCCGTAATAACCAAAGAGTTATTAAAATAAACAAAATATCCGTCTTTAGCCAATCTAAAAATGAAAACTAAGTTCCTTTCAATGGAAGGTACATAAAGACAATATTTCAATATTAAAATTCGATCTCTACCAAAACTCAGAGTGACATCTCCTACTGCAACTACTGTTACCTTTGTATTATTGCTCATATGCCGGTAAATCTCCCCATCACTAAGTTGCTGGGTTCCCTGGAACCCCTGCAATGAATTACAGATATGATTAGTGGCTCCCGTATCTACACACCATGTACAAGTAGATAACACCGCTAAACATGTTTTCACAACCAGTGAATAAAAACTACAGTGTTTGTTCTGCCTTCTAAGAAATACTGAACATACTTTTTTCCAGTGTCGGGTCTGGTTACAATGAAAACATCTGCCTTTTAGCTTTTTCACACCAGTTCGTGGCCCACTAACTACCCTGAAAAATGTGTCTCCTTATTTCTGAACCTTTTTCTTCTTCATGCCTTTCGGCCCCGAGGAAGAATCTTTTTCTAAAGCAGACACATTTTCTAGTATTAAAGGAATACCATTTGTAGTTAAAGCTATATTCATGTTACATTTTCAGTCAACAAAATTTGGTCCCGTAAGTTTGTTTTCTTTAAGTATTAAAGCGAGTAGGTTGAAATTTATTTTAATTATGAGAATTACATAATTAAATAAAATCGTTAATTATGATGAGCAAAATTTTGAATTTATTTTAATTTGGTTCCCTGTACAATTTTAAAATTAATTCGCCAGCAGCCTAGTAACCTGAGAATAGCATGCCACGATGGGTGGATGTCTGCTATCCTTCATAAGACCAGACATACCAATTCCTTTTAATTTTACTATCTAGGCAACTAACCATGCAAAGTAAAATTAAATAGCTAACATAATTTCGGTCCAGCATATAATAGCAGTGACTCATATGGAGATGATACTATTATATACAGCTAAGTGTTAACTATCACCTAATCTCAAATTAATCGCTTTACAATGAACTCTTTAGATGGAGAAGTGATTCACACTAACAATTATCCAGAATTATTCCTAAATGAGGTTTGTACTGGCGATACCGCAATTAATCTGTCTGATGGGGAGGAAGGACTTACTGTCAACACGCAGGGTTTAATTGCATCGCCTACAAACTGGTGATGGAGACCGCAGAATTTGTCTGTGAATAAATTTTTTCTCCCACTTAAGTTTTTAAAATATTTTTGAGGGTTATAAAAATCTGTTTAATTAAAATAAATTTATTAATTTTGAAAGACACACAATCTAAAAGAATCAAACATCTTTCCGTGTACACGATTTCAAAGATTCTGATTTATCAAACCATCTGTCGAAAGTCACACGATCTGAAAGAATTAAATATCTTTTTGTGTATATGATTCCAAAGATTTTGGTTTATCAAGCTATCTTTCGAAAGTTACACGATCTGATAGAATCAAATATCTTTTCGTGTACACGATTCCAAAAATTCTGGTTTATCAAACCATCTTTTCATGTTTAAATGCGTAACAAATAAAATTTAATAAATGCACAGTTTTTCCTTCAACTTTTCAGCTAAGGTAGTGATTAAAGGTATTTATTTATTTTATTTTTATTTCACATTTTTCAAAAAATAATAATTTATTTCGATTAAACATTTTTTCATTTAATTAATTCAAAATTCGGAATTAAATCCCACATTTTTTTCAAGATATCTAATTTTTTTTAAAAATCATCTTAAACGTGATATTTTGTAAAAAATAAAATATCTAAAAAATTTTCTATTTAATTAAAATTAAAAAAAACTTAATTTTATTTTCCATTACAAAATATTTTAATTAAAATCAAATATTCGAATTAATTAAACTAACAGGATAAATAAAACCAATAATTATCATCCACGCAGTTAAAATATAAAAATAAATTAAATGCAAAATAAATAAAAATTACCCCGATTTTATGATCAAATTATTGAGAATTTATACTGAAAAGTTATGCTTTTTATGTATTTTATTCTAGATCCCTGGCATATTAATGAGAAACATTTTGAGATAGTTTTTTATTTATGATTTCATATTTATATTTTTGAAGTATGAATGCATAGGCCGTATATTTTGTCCAGTATTTGACTCGGTGCGTGCTACACGGAAGATCGGGTTAAAGGTTCTTACGTATTATATAGGTATGCTCACAATTGCAATGGACCCGGACATTTCATTAGTACGATTGTAGTACATCGTTATAGTAGCTGGTCTTGGCTAGGTTGAACAGATCAAATTCAGGTTTTAGAAATTCGATGTTCGAGCTCGATGTGTTAATACACTTGGAGTGTATTTAGCAGGATCAATGGGATGATCGATTCTATACTGACTATATGAATTGATCCACATCCCGCATTATTATGTATTGCACGAATTCTTAATCCCAAAGTGATTGATTAATTGTGTTCAAATGATGTACAGTACTTTGAGTCATCAATGGTTGAGATTTTTTCTATGAGATCAACAATACCGATGAGTTAGGTACTGGCATTATTTGTCCGATGATTGATAATCAGCTAATGAAAACCACGTCCGATTTAGGTTGAGGAGTTTCCCCTCGTGTGCTTTGCTTATAGGTTTGACTATGCTAAACCTGTGCAGTGGATCTTCGGATCCGACATATTAAAAGATTAAGCGGTGTGGTTGCGAGAAAAAGAGAATAATTAAATCGGGTTGTTAGTAACCTAATTTATTTATTGGGAATTCATATTTTAAACGTGGGGAGAATTCAGTGCATTTGATAATTGAAAATTCAAGACATAATTTGAGTTAGGGCCGGGAGTTCAGTCAAGACCTTTAGTGGAATAAGTTCTGGCTCGTACGAGAAAAGATCTAACTCGGGAACAGAGTTAGGGATATTCAATTTTTTTCGTACGGTTAGCCCGAGTCCTATACTTTCTCGTGATCCCTCACGTAACCCACTACACGCACTGATATTTTTCTTATTGGTTTCGATTATTATTTAATTTAATTAGAATGTCGATTTTACCGCCGGGAACATTCATGGATTAAATTAAATAATGAGGGACAATTTTGGTTTTTAGCACACCTAGGGATTACTCCCTAGGTGGTCGGCCCTCATAAGGGGGTGGGGATTTGGTTTTATGGAAAATATATATCTCTTGCTTAATTTTAGGAAAGAGAATATATATACTTAATATTATCTTTGATATATGGAGAAATATAACAAAAGGAGGCTTTATATATATAAAATTCAAAAACTCTAATCCCCTCACCAAAGCCGCCACCCCCTTTCTCTTTTTGGCAATTAATTTTGCATTCTTGGAGAGAAGTGTGTGAGAAGAAACCAATAAAGAGAGGACTCTTCGATCGGTATCGATGCCCACACACTGTTATCGTCGTAGTGCGTTCGGGACATACACGAGAAGATTGCGAGGTCATTTTCAACATATTCAGGACTTCTTAAAACTTTTCGACAAGTTTCATAAAGGTATTATACTACTAAGATTAATATAGTTCTTAGTTTTCATGAAAAATGCATACGTCATTTTTTACGGTCACGGCGTTGGTTCAAAATTTTTTCTGCTCCAACATCTCTGACTGGCCATTCGTCTGGAGGTGAAAAGCAGTACTGAACATCAAGTTCATCTCCAATGCCTCCTGCAAACTCTATCAAAAGCGCGAAGTGATGCGTGGGTCTCGGTCAGAAACAATAGACACTGGCACTTCATGTAACCGGACTATCTCTCTGATATACAAGCGTCTCAATCGTTCCACCGAATCCTTCACTTAGATGGGGAGAAAGTGTGCAGACTTCGCCAACCTATCAACCATAACCCATACGGCATCGTGTCCCTTAGGTGACCGAGGAAGTCCTGACACAAAGTCCATCGTGACATGCTTCCACTTCCACTCTGATATAGGCAACGACTGTAGCAATCCTGCCGGTCTGTGATGTTATGCCTTCACCTTCCGACAGGTAAGGCACCGAGAAACAAACTGGATCACATCCCTCTTCATTCCCGTCCAATAGAACTAACGACGTAGGTCTTGATACATCTTCGTGCCTCCAGGATGCACGGCAAGACGAGAATGATGACACTCACGTAAAAGATCAGCTCAGCATGACTCTGGCACAAACAACCTCCCAGCCAACCTCAAACTCTGATCAGATCTTACAATCCATCCCGTAGTATCCTCTCCGCTAGCAGCACGTTCTCGTATCATATGAGCCTCCTGGTCCGTTTGTTAGACCTCAAGCACACGTGCTACCAAAGCAGGTCGTGAAACTACAAAGAATAAGGTAACACCCGTCGCAGTCTCCCTGAGTCAAAGATCAAACTCCCCAATCTCTCCAAGCATGTCCCACTCACGTATAGCCACAGAAGCTAATGACCCGTGAGATCTCCTACTGAGCGTGTCTGCCACAACATTGGCCTTCCCTTGATGATACTGCAAGTCAAATTCATAGTCCTCTAACAACTCCATCTATGGTCGCTGGCGCAAGTTCAGGTCCTTCTGCAAAAATAAGTATTTCAAACTCTTGTGATCGGAGAATACCTCGAAGTGCTCACCATATAAATAGTGACGCCATGTCTTTAAAGCGAAGACCATGACTGCCAACTCCAAGTCATGTGTAGGATAGTTCCTCTCACGCATCTTCAACTGCTGAGAACCATAGGCCACAACCTTCCCTCCTTGCATAAACACACAGCCAAGACCATCATGGGATGCATCACAGTACACAGTATAACCCAAGCCTCACTTTGGGATAACCAACATTGGCGCACTAGTCAACCTCGTCTTCAGCACTTGAAATGCTGACTCATAGGACTCACTCCAAGAAAACACAACTCCCTTCCGTGTCAGACGCTCCATCGGTGCGGCAAGTCTCACAAAGTCCTTCACGAACTGCCGATAGTAGTCGGCTAAACCCAAAAAACTACGTATCTCAAAGACGCTCTTCGGTCGCTCCCAATCGGTCACAGCATCAGTCTTTGACAAATCCACAGCTACTCCGTTTGTCGACAATACGTGTTCTAAAAATCTTACCTCCGACATTCAAAACTCGCACTTCTCGAACTTCGCATACAAGCGATGTTCTCTCAGAAGCAATAGAACGATACATAAGTGATCCACATGTGCCTCTCTAGTGGGTGAATATATCAAAATATCATCCACAAACACCACTACAAAACTATCCAGATAAGGATGGAAGATTCGATTCAACAAACCCATGAACGTAGCAGCCGCGCTTGTCAAACTGAACAGCATAACCAGAAACTCATAGCGACCATAACAAGTCTGAAAAGCAGTCTTCGCTGTGTCCTCGTCCCTAATCCTCAACTGATGATATCCTAATCTCAAGTCAATCTTCGAGAAGCAACTTGAACCCTTCAACTGATCAAACAAGTCGTTTATCCTCAGCATTGGATACTTGTTCTTCACTGTTACCTGATTCAGCTTCCGATAGTCTATACACAAACGCAAAGGTCCATCTTTCTTCTTAGAAAAAAGAGTAAGAGCTCCCCACGGCGAAGTACTCAGGCGTATAAACCCCCTGTCAAGTAACTCCTGTAGTTATACCTTGAGTTCACGCAACTCAGCGGGTGCAAAATGATAGGATGGCATAGATATGGGAGCAGCTCCCGGGACTAGATCAATAGAGAACTCTACCTCACGGCTCGGTGGAAACTCGAACAGATCATCAAGAAAAACATCAGGATAGTCACACACCACCGAAGGTAACTCTCATCAAACTCTAACCTCCTTATCCAACATGAGAGCTGAGAAAAGGAAACCCAGGTTGCCCTGGTTCTGCACAGAACTGAGCAAAGACATCAAACCCTCATCCCGGTCTCCCACAAAATAAAAATAATCTCCCACCGATGTACAAATCGTTATCCTCCGTTGATCGCAATTGATAAAGGCACGATAGGTGGTCAGCCAATCCATCCATAGGATGATATCAAATGCCGTCATGTCTAGAATGATAAAGTCAAACTCTAAACAACGACCGACAACCTCCAAAACACAGGATCTACAGACAAGACTCAATGTCACACTCCCACTGACTGGGGTCTCTACACTCAAGGTACTACCCAACCAGTCCATTTGCAACCCCAATGCAGATACGAAAGAAAATAATATAAACGAGTGTGATGCTCTAGGGTCGATAAGAACACTAGCCCATGATCTGAAGACTAGAAGAGTACCTCTAATCACGGAGGTGGTAGCAGTAACATCGGGCACGACCGGTGCTTGGGAAGAACTGGTATCTGCAAGAACATACGCTCTGGCCAGTCCACTGTGGCCCTGAACTATAAACTATCGATCTAACTGTACTGAAGCTCCTCCCTCTACAAAACGGGACGTCTGAGCTCTAGGCTGTGAATACATCTGTCTCCCCTGGCCTGATGAAATAGCTGGTGCTCCCGCTGTGCTCTAAATGCTCCCTCCTCTAGGGCAGTCCCTCCAGATGTGCCCAGACTAGCCACACTCAAAACATACTACAGGCTCCCTCTCCCGCGTCTGTGACTACAACTGTGCCTGAACAGGCGCTGGACTCTGACACTCTGCCGCACGATGCCCTAGTCGTCTGCATCTATAACAAACAAGCTCTCTCTGATCAAATCGTCTCGTTAAGGCTACGGGAGTCGTGGATGCAGAAGACTGTGGCTGATATGACCCCACTGGATAGGAACTTAGATCAGATGTCCGTCGACGCTTATTCTCCCTACGCCCCTGATCCTGTGTGCGTCCCCCACCTGGCTGACCCCAACTGTCTCTATCTCTACGTGTCTCATTCAGAGTGTCTTCCACCTTCATGGTGGTCTCTACTAACTATGTAAAATCCTGGATCCTGAGTGCTGCCACTCTATCTCGAATAGCGGGCCTCAAACCCCTCTCAAATTGCTTCGCACGGAACTCATCAGTAGGCACGATCTCCTGTGTAAATCTGAATAGGCTAGTAAACTCAGCCTCATACTGCACAAGTCATCGTCCCCTCAGTCAGGAATAGGAAGTCCTCTCTGTAGCGATCCCTCAACATCGCTGGAAAGTATTTCTCCAAAAATACCTTCGTGATTGCCTCCCAAGTGGCCGCAATTGTAGTCCTGGCGAACTTCCACCAGATATGCGCACTCCCCCTCAGTTGGAAAGCAAAAAAAGAAACCCACAGATCCTCCTCCTCTGTCTATAGAGTATCAAGGATCCAGGTAACCAGCTCCATCCACTCAGTGGCCACCGTGGGGTTGGGATCCCTAAAAAATGTAGGAGGGTCCAGACGGTGAAACTCATGCATCGCGACCATCGCGAACTCATGCATCGCAACCATCGCCCTTGGCTCAAGTAGGGTCTCTTTCCCCCTAGAGGCCTCAGCCAGTTGCCGGATAGAGCCGACCATCTCACGCAACAGATCTCCGTCAGTAGGTCCTTGGGGTGCATTAGCTTCCCCAATATCTAGGACTGGAACGTCCCTTCGGCCAGAACCACGGTCAAGGCCTCGTCCTCCCCGCGTGGACATAACTCTATACGAATGCAACATAACAGGATAAGCATCCATACAGCATATTATTGCTAACGTAAAAGATAGATAAGCATGCTAACACATAGCTACTTAATATCATGTCATGACACTCACATACCGAGGAGAACTAATAAGAAAGACTCGTCACTCTGAACAACCTACTCAGATTCCTTGCTAGAAATCACGTTCGCAAAACGCGTCAATAACATGACTCCTAAGTATGTGAATCCAAATACCCGAAAGAAAGACTAATCAATCTTAAGGCCTAACCTTCATACCCACGTATACACCACGAGCTATCATGCTATGCAAGGAAAATGCTATCACACATGCAATCAAGCACACATACATCCTCACAAGGTGATGTGCCCTATTTTTCATAGCTCATAGGTATTCGAACCCAGAACTTTGTTACCAAGTTGTCACGCCCCAAGATCAGGGTCACGCGAAAGCCCACTAAAACCATTTAAGAAAATAAGGTTTTGTAGATGAATATCAAAATATACAACATTTGGATAAAAATCCCCACAGCTCAACTCTCATAAACTAAAAACATGCATCTCATATATGGATAAGCAAATCGCCCAAAAGCGTACAAAACCAGCCATCACAGGCGTTACATGTAAAAGTACATGTACAAAAAAAGGGAAAATTACAGCAAGTCTTCCATCAGTTCTGTAACTAGGTCAACTCCACATGCTCACCTAAAAAGGTTTTACAGTAAAATCTCACACCGTGAGCGAAGCCCAATAGAAAAGGACAATAAACCTGTAAAGCAGGCTATGCAATTAAAAGCATACAGGCTCAACCACCGGAGCTAAAAAAGTTTTCCATCTCAAAACCACAAGTTTTCATCCTTCAAACCATGCATATTATCCTAACAGATATCATGCCACAGTTAAGGGAAAGCAGTAATAAAACCGTAATCTCCACTCAGGTCACACAGCTGAAGAGAAAGATGTAAATGAAATCCTATGTACCGATTCTATCAAACAGAGAAAGGTAACAACTATAGACTCCTGCCCATTACCCTATACCTAGATCACACAGACTGGCTTGGAAATGACAAGTTCTATATGGATTTACAACAACAACGTCATTAACAGAGGCAACCGACTCAATTCACAGGCATAAAACCCGAGGGTCCAGAGCACCCACACCTCGCCATTCACGGAGACAACCGACTCAATTTACGGGGATTAACCCGAAAGTACAGAGCACCTACACTGCGCACGTTTCTGGACTTTCACTGAGGAACACTCCAGGCCCACATACAATCACACACTGTGTTACGGTACATCTATGGATAACATTTAAAAACCCACAAAGCATTTATACAACGCATGTATAAAATGATCGAATCCATCAACCATGGAGATCTAAAACTATTTCCAGTAAAACGTTTAAGAGTTGAGACTCAACCCCGCGGGTTAGCTCTAAACCTCCAAAAAAACACATTTTCACCATTTTCACAAAACACCTCGTTTTCAAACCTCCTTTTGAAAACTACGGATATCAACGTACTCATATGATGAAATCAACTGAGAAAGGCGTAAAAATCCACTTTTACCCCAAAACCAAGATTTAAACATGAAAATCACATTTGATATATTTTCTACCCGGTAAAAATATGTATAATTACACAAATCAACCTTATATAGTAGTAGGGTCTAGAATCCTACCTCGGAGAGTCAAGAACTCGACATCTCAAAACTGAACGACGTCAGAACGGGAATATGTTCGGATGGATACGAAGCCCTCGGTCCCGATAGCAACGATCTGCAAAGGAATCAACCTAAAACCAAGCCCTAGGCCCTCAAAGCTAGAGAGAAGGCAGAGAAAGGGGGTTTCTTAGCCTAGAAGAAAGGTTTTATCTCAAAAACTCCAGCACTACCATATTTATAGAAAACTAAAAAATTACACGGTCCAGTCAGCCAAACCCCTGAGTTCGGTCGACCGGACCCAAAAAACTCAATTTAATCGACTGAACTGAGCCCCTGAGTCGACCAAACGACTGGGCAGAGGGTTTTCGACGTTTCCAAGGAAAAAACATGTTTCTAAGGTCAATACAAGCCTCTACCAAATCCTGAAAAGCGTGTAACACATTTATACATACTGTTCTACAACTGTAAAGCATAAACCATGCATCGATGCTATTCATATCCTGAAGAAAACACATCATATATAAATAACCTAAAAGATAAGGGTTAGGGTCTCACATGACGAGTATCAGTTCTGTAGGATTCCTACGAGAATGCAGGTCCGTGGTTTGGTCATTATCTTCGTGATTAGGAGATCATGTTTGGGAACCATGCTAGATGCATGAGGTTTGAAAGGATCGTGTAAGGGTTCAATAGTGTGGTTGGGTTAGTGCTGTGACGGTGTATCCTGAGTGCGATATGTATGGAGGTTGTTTTCGTTTGATTTTAGGTTCAGAGGTGGGTATGTTATTTTCCCATGAGAACGAAGTGCGGAGTAATAAGGTTCAGCAATATACCGTGAGGTTTGGGTAGCCTGGGACGATGGACGAGAAATCATGGGTTAGGATATCTGTGATCGATGTGTGCTCAGAAAATAGAAGTGTAGAGGTGTCTGCATGGTTGTGGGAGTCATTAGTAACTCTGGATGAAATGTCTCAGGATTGGGTTTCCTTTATTTGGTGCCGTGCACTTTCTACATGTGTTGCTTGGACAACGAGCTTGAGGCCATGACGTGACTATGGTTTGCCTAGCAGGAGTTAGGTGAGTAAGCACAACCTTATGGAATGAGGTCTTGGCACGATGGAAATCTTGACGTGTGTCTCCGTGTATAAGGTATGAGGATTGATGGTGTTCGTATGTGTGCGAGTGATGTCGGAGAGTTGAGAGCCTGGTGTAGAGGATGATTTGAGTATTGTGATTGGGGTTGATTGTAGCTGTGTGATTAGGGTTGAGGTGGCCTCAAGGTTAGATCTACAGGATTCTTTGGGGCCAAGTGTTGATGAGTACTAGGAGAACGCTGAGGTTGGGTCATGGTTTCTTGTTGACCCTTTTATTTTCTCTGGACGAAAAGAGAGTTTCTTGTAGACGGTTATCTGGCACGAGTTGTTTCATCTTGGTTAGATGTAGATGTCGAGATCTTGATCAATTCAGCTTTTGGTTGTGTTCTGAGATTGTAAAAATCTTTATGGATCTTGTATCTGTATCCGTGTTGAGGTCCTTTGAGTATGTCGTGAAAACTTGTATCGTCGGGATTGGGTGGTTGTAAGATTGATTCTTCACGATTTCAACACGTGTTCATGGCTACGTGCTTTCATGGATGTAGAGCGTCTATATGTATGACCTGGGATTCGATTGCTCCTGTGGTTAAAGACCATAAAAAATTGTATGACAGGGTTAGTATTGTCCCGCGATGGAAGACCATAAAAGAGTATGTATGAGTGTGGTAAACATGGTAGGTCGT
This sequence comes from Heliamphora exappendiculata, assembly GCA_034768845.1. Taxonomy (NCBI): domain Eukaryota; kingdom Viridiplantae; phylum Streptophyta; class Magnoliopsida; order Ericales; family Sarraceniaceae; genus Heliamphora; species Heliamphora exappendiculata. Next base: position 20,722 of record JAOTRH010488401.1, read on the forward strand.
GGGGACCTAGTCAGAGTATGTCTTGTTATGTATGATGGTTGAACCATTGGGGTTGTGTTCCCCGTGAGGTCTAGTTAGTAGACCAGGAATGCTTGTGCTTGTCCTTGTTGACAATGGAGTTCGTGTTGAGACGTAGAGTTCTTTTTTGCAGTGATCAGTTGAGAATCGTTAACCGTTGTGTGTGGCTTGTTTTGGGTTGTGTGCATATTGCTGTACTTTTATCTCTTGGTAGAGTGAGAATTTTGTGGGAATCGTACAACTGTGATATTCACTTGGCGGGTTTCTGATAGACTTTTGTGAGTCTAGATTTGGGTTTTGTTTGGGGCTTTAAACTGTTTAGAGTTCTTAGAGTCGACTAGTGGTCGTCGACTGTGGTAAGCATTGTGTTCTGGAGTAATCGTTTGTTCGGGTGGTGGTCTCAAGAATATGGTAAGGTATGAGCCAGAAAGGATTCGATGTTTGAGAAGCCTTAGGTAGTGTGGCCTATTTGAACCGACGTAATTGTTTGGTTGAGAACGGATGAGCTATGATGAGTTCTGCATAAGAAGAAATTGCTAAGTGTAAGAGACAAGTCATGGGTTTGAATATTCAACTATTGTGGATTCAAGGGATTAATATATGTGTTATGAGTTTGGGGTTGACGTTAAATAACAGTCATCATGTTTGCTTTGTCGGATCACGATGATCATGCTTGGTTTGTTAGATGATGGCGATCATTTGTGATTTGAGGTTGATCTGTAGACTTGGTATTAGTGATTTGATGGCGAGACGTTGAGATGTGTAGTGATGTGCGGTTGCACGGGAGACATGATTGGGTTTTTGTAGGTTATTGGATACCTATGAGATGTTCTGTCTGCGTGACGTGTCTAGTCAAGTGACTTGTTAGGGTCATGTGACTTTGTGGCTGTGATGCCAGATTGGTTTTTGGTTGTGTGAAACCTTATTTGGGACAATGGTGTGTCACCTAGTGTTTCTCAAGGGTGAGAATTGTGATTCATGATGGAAGATCGAATAGAAGATGAAGGTCTAAATGAAATGAATTTTTTAGTATTCCAGGTAAGTTATATGAGCTTCTCTCTAGAGTCAGGTGTTTGTGTTGTTGCTCATGGATGGGCGTCACGTTAGCATCGTGATGGCGTTGTTAGCATCAGTAGGGTACCAACATGGTATCAAAGTGGGTGGTTGTCAAGTGATCGTCAGAATTTGAGTAAAGTTTATGCGTGGAGCATGTGACTTCGTATGGTCGATGTCGGGGTTCAATGCCGGGTGTTTGGACTCATGGAGATAGTCCTTGGTGTGCATTGTGAGGTGCGATTGAGATGGTATGTGGCAGTGTGAACGGGGTGGTAGTCTCTATGTTATGGCGTAGAGAGTGTTTGGGATCAAGTTCCGTAATGGATTGGTCTCGTGTGATGCGTTTGTCGATGGAGTGGTTTGTGTTCGGCGAGAGTTATGTTTTGAGGTTTTGGTAATGTGAGTTGCATCCTAATCCAATGTTTTATGGATGTCTCTCATGAATGACAGTGGTGTTAGTGGGACTTACACAAGCGGGTAATGTGAGTTGGATCTTGATCCAATGTTTAATGGATGTCTCATTGATGACAGTGGTGTCAGTGGGACTTGTAGTCAATATGGAGGTTGATTCTTTAAAGGCACATTTACATCGTGTGACGACAGGTTTGGAATTTTAGTTCTTGGGGCATTTTTGCTGTCGTACAGTGTTACTGGGTTTGCATCAAAGATTGTCGATGGTTAAGGGAATGGTGTTGGCTTAAGTTTCAGAGTTGAATTTTGGGGACAAAATTCCTTTAAGAGGGGGAGAGTTGTGAGACCCAGTCCCTTTTTATTTTCATATATACATATTCGACGTGTTGGTTTTTTGCTTCTTCATAGTGGAACAACATGTGTATGTGTGTTCTACGCTTATTTGGGTTTTGAAAGGGCATGTTTGGTTTCGTTTGAGGCTGTGAAACCTGTTTCCCTCGCATAAGTTGTTTTCTCCGTCGACCAGTCGACTGGACTGGGTGTTCTAGTGGACTGGGTTGATAGTGTGTTGAACCAGTCGATCGGATTGGGTGACCTATTCAACTGGGTTGGGTCGGTGGATGTTTTTTAAGATTCTAGTAGCCTTTTCAGTCAACTGACCTGGGTGGTCCAATCGACTGACCTCTTGTATTTGGGCGTGGCCTATAAATATCAACCTTTTGGGAGATATTTTGAGATCTAGTTTTCTTCAAAGCTAAGTTTCACATAAAAGCTCCACCTTCTCTCTAGTTTTTAGTGGGCCCGGGGATTGGTTTTCAGCGATCGGATAGCGTACCCTTAGTAACTGTGCTGGGGGCTTCGCGTTCATCCGAACGGAATCTTGTTTAGTCGAAGTTTATTTTTTGAGGTGTTAAGTTCTTAGCTCAACGAGGTAGGATCCTAGACTCTCATATTTTAAAGGGGTGCTACGTGCAATATTATGCGTTTTTACCATTTTAAAATGCATGAAAAGTGATTTTAGGTGTTTAAACCCTGTTTAGTTGGATGAAATGGATTTTAAAGTGCTTTTATGGTTTATTCCATGTTGTTGAATGTGTGGATGTCCGTGATTTTCAAAAAGGTGGTTTGAAAATGGAAGGATTTATGTAAGCCTTGAAAATCATGTTTTGGAGGGTTGGAGCTAACTCTTAGGGTTGAGCTTGGATTTCAAATGTTTAATGGAGATGTGGGTTTATCTTGATGATTATGTGAATGATACGATGGTATGTATGTGGATATTTAGTACATGGCTATGTGCGTACTTATATCTGTTGAATCATGCAAAGATCTGCATATTAGGGCAAGTGATTGTCCCATAGTGAAAGACTGCAAAGAACTGCATATTAGGGCAAGTGATTGCCTCTCGATGAAAGACTAAAAATAATGGCATATAAGGGCAAGTGATTGTCCCATGGTGAAAGATCACAAATAATCTGTTGATTGGATTAGTATTATCCCATGGTGAAAGACCGTGAAAGAGTACGACATACATATGAACTTGTTGTGTATGCTTATTATATTGTCGGACATGGTTAGATGTCGAGAGACGACGAGAAAACGTATGGTTTTGAGAAGTAAAACTGTTTTTCTTTAATGGTTGGACGTTATTTGCATTACATGAAATGCGTGATTTTGAGGATAAAAAACCGTTTTGAGGCTCATGTGAGTCGGATGAAAAAGTGTGATTTTGTGAAGTGAAACCATTTTCGAGGCTCATGTGAGTCGGAATATTCATATTATTCGTGTTAACATGTTTTGATTTTGAATTCATGCTAGTGTATTTCCCTATTGGGTTTCGGTTCACGTTGTGGGATTTGTGCCAACTTTTTCTAGGTGGGCGTGGTCACGTAGGTTGATCTTGTGGTGCCCAGAGATGGTTGATGACAAGGCTCTTTTATTTTGTCCTTGGTAGGAAGTGTTAAGATTGGTATACTGAAAATCATGTTTTTAATATTTAATTTAATTTTTTATTTTATAAGAATCTTTATGAGCAATGTATATGTATCATTTTTTTAATGTTATGCATGAATGTCTGATATTCTGTATATTATTTAATCTGATGTGTAGAGTACGACTTACACACAGCATATCAGATTTTAGGTTCTTGTAGAATATAAGTTTTATGTTCATAGTTTAGATGCAAATGGATATACCATCGATACGACTGTAGCACAGAGTTTTAGTAGGCCTGTCCTGCTTTTGGGGAACAGATAATAGCGTCGTCTATTGTTCCGACTCTCTATGCTAGTACACTTTGTGTATATTGAACGGGTCATTTGGGGTAA
>JAOTRH010488412.1:0-24530 GCA_034768845.1 Heliamphora exappendiculata
ATATATTCGATTTTCAAGTTGGTTCGGATTAATCCTAGACTAACCCAATAACCGAACTAATATTATCAGTTTGTCTTTTTTGGGATCCAGGACCAAACCAATTACTTATAAAAACCGAATCAACTCAACCTATAGAGGTCGGATTGGTTCGATTTTCGAGTTTCTCGGGTCTCTTGTGCACCCCTAGCCTACACAATAATCGTAACAGCTAAAAACATAAAATAAAATAAAAAAGTAAAAAAAATAAATATATAAGACAAAAAAATAGTACTGCAAACTAAAATAAATGCATATTTTAAACTAAAACTAACATAGCAAAAGAAGATATTGCCAGAAAACATAGAAGGGTTTTGGGACAAAGTATTTTTGTTTTTTGTGATATGTTTTGGTTATCTTATCTCCACAACACCTAACTTATATTCATAATGTGTGTTCCTATAACAACCTGTTGAAGTTGCTATTTTTTAACTTATGCTCTAGATAATTTTGACCTAAATCTGGTTGTCAGATTTCATTTCTTCATAAAAAACAAAATCATGTGAGGTTTCTCTAATTTGAAATTTCAATGTTTTTAAGCCCATACAGTATATACATATATACTACTATTGTAGTAACATATCCATTTATGCAAAGTAAGTAATATTTACAATTTACTTAAACAACCATCTTGTTGAAAACACTGAACAGTATTGAAATTATATCAGCAAATCAGCTAATTTAACATTAAAACCGTGTCTATCCTTAACATTACAATCTGAAAAGGTTACGAAAAAATAAAATCATCCCAATACCACTTGACCTTTTTTAATTTGCTAAAATGTTATGGCTGATTTATTGTCATTTTCTAAAGGAAACTTAGAAAAGGAACTATTGAAGATTGAGTGACATTCCTGGTAGAACTAACATAGCAAATCAACTAATGTAAGTTTCTTAAATATTTTTTTTAGTCAAATTTCTTGGCCTAGGAATGAGCAACCTTGTTTGCTTAAGTATTGGTTGTCTACAATGAAAAAATGGATTTTACTTCGACAATAGATTTACCAATTTTATGAGGCATCATCATTTCTTAATGATTCTATGAATTAATATTTTCCTCCAACAAATAAGCATTATTAAAAGCTCAAATCCTCAATTCAGAAGGCATTTTAACTAGTTAAAATAAGTCAACCAATTATGACATACACAACAAAAGATGTCATGGAGTCTTTTCTAAACCACGGAAAATACCATACATTTGTCTCTAAGAATGTAACAAAAGCCTAATAGACTTTCATCAATTATTCTCAAACTGAAATTTTAATCTACTTTTTTTGTCTATTATTATGACATTTAGCTTTTAGAACTAATTCTATGTTTCTTAATCGGGTATGTATTTCTTTATTTAGAGTTACCACTTTTAAGATCATTACTCCAAACTAATGTAAAGTGAAATTATGGAATATCTTGGCTCAAAAAATGCATTCCATGAAGGGAGTGATGAAATAAGACCTTTTGGGATGCCAATTATCAATAAAAATATATTTATTGGTATGGTCCTCTATCGTAAGGTAAAGAAAAAAAAAGATATTCAAATACATAGTACATATATATCTTCCTATGCCTTATTAAAAACAGGTTTAGTTTTGGTTTCTGCTCTGTTTTTTTCTTTTTATTTTTGTTTTCCCTCTCACTAGTTTCTGCTCTATTTTTTAATTTTTGTCTTCCCTCTCTCATGTGAATAGAATGTACAATAAATCGATGGTGGAAACTTGAATGTTAACCAGATAGCAGAGTGTAGACAATAGCTATAAAAAAAATGAGAACCAAATGAAAGGTAGTGGAGAAGAAGTAATTTATCCAAAGGGCATGTTCCATCAATTTTTTTTTAATCGACAGAAGCAGCCTACAGTAGCTATCCTCTTTCCAATCCAAAAAAAAAAACCCAAAACTAAAGTTACAACCTATTATGCTCTTTACATCAGAAACACTTCCAAAAAACAACAAATCAAAAACTCCATCTGTTCCTAAATTTGAATATAAATAAAATTAAGAATATGAATATAACTGATATTGCAACACTGTTTCAAAAACCAAAATAGGGAGTAAACAAGAGCACCTGTGAAAGTTGAAAAAACAAGAGCACATGTAAAAGTTGAAAACACAATAGCACTTGTTTCATTAGTTTCAACTTTCAGAAATATGAAATAATCAATCGCTTTTATATGACGAACAATGAAGAGTGAAAAGTGAGCATCGGATGCTCCAAAGGAAGAGAGGTTCAGCAAGTCGAGATGGTGAGAGAGGTGACGTGCTAACATTGGGACGGTGAGACAGTCTTGTAGGGTTTAACTCCTGCGGTGGTCGAAGGCAAAAATCGATAGTGGTTGTGTGACAATCTTGAAGGAACGCGATGTTGGTGAAAAATGAAAAGAGCTAGGGTTTATGTAACAGTCCAAACTCGAGATACGAATAGAAAAGAAAGATCATCTCAAAAGGAACGAAATCTCGAACCTAAGTTCGGTAAGAAGAATCAGCTCGACCGTTTAACCTTCTCGAGTCCGAGACCTGGGACAGAGTGAGAACTACACAAGTATATATTAAAATCCTAATATTGAGGATAAGAAGTCAAAATTATAAGTTCAAGTCGTTTAAGATAAAAATTAAGCATGAAAAGTCAAGAAACGAACTTATGTGAAAAATACCAAAATTTTCTCCTAGAATTAAATAAAAAAATTTATTTTGATATATATATATATGTATATACACACATTCAAGTGGCTAACCTAGGAGAATGTGCCAAACTTGGTGAGCAAGTTTCACAAACTCAAGTTAAGTATAAAGAAAATAAGGTTAGGTTCCTAAACCTATGGTTTTTCAAGCTTCCCAAGGAAGATTTCTATTTGACCTTTAGCGATGAAAAGAGACCCAACCTACCATTTTTCTTCATAATTTCATGCATAGAGAGAGAGAGAGAGAGAGAGAGAGAGAGAGAGAAAGAAGAAGAAAGGAGGAGGAGGATCCATGGAGCTTGAAAGCTAAGTTCAAGGTTTTCCTTCACCAAGAAATTACTTCTAAACAAGGTAATCAAGATTTTAACACTTTTTATTTTATACATATCAAATACCTCTTTCATTATTTTCACACTCAAATCTAAGATCAAGAATCGAAAACTCAAAAATAAAGGCGTCATGATTAGATTTTTGGGACTGTTCGGTATAAATGTTGAAGTTGTGAGTTGGTGTGGGTTTTTTCATGTGTTCCATGACTTCTATAAGCTCTGAAACATTGATATACTGAAGTATAATACATGTATACAAAGAATATGGGTCAAAAACCTACACACATGACACTAAGAGGCCGGAACCAAATTAGGCCTGAGTTTTGGGCGTTTTAAACTTTCTGACCTGATCTTTGAAATATCATAACTCAATGTATAAATATGCTATAAGCGTGTTCTTTATGTCCAGACCTAGGTTTTTGTGTTATCTTTCATTCAAAATTAGTTTGAACGCATTTGAGTGAGTGAAACTCAAGATATTGTAATTCTACTAAAGTGTGTTAGTTTTCGATCAGTAAACAATGCAGACCTAAAAATCCTAGTTTAAAATGAGATCCGAGCTTTGGCCAAACATTAAAGTTATAGATAACATGTATATATTTCTATTCACTAACAATGAGCCCAATCTATTGAGGTTTGATGGGTCAAACCTCATTTGAAACTCTCTGTTGTGTTTCAGCTCTCAAAGGACATCTCTATCACATATTTTTGTGTAGCCCAAAATCCCTATTTTTAGTGACCTACTCTAAAAGTAGTCTATATGAATATTGTAACTAACATATTGAACTACTTTCTATCAAAACATCAGACCTAAATGCCTCGGGAAATCTCTCAAAATCGTTTCAAACTCTCTATCCAAAATTGACTCTATTGAGTTTTGGCGGCTGACAAAACCTATTTTATAAAATGGCCAAAAATTCTAACTTGTTCCAAATAACTACCTTTAGCACTAAATATAAAACTTGTAGGGGACATGTTAAACTAGAACATATCTAAAGATGGGATCACTTTAACTTGTTTTGATGCCCCAAAATCGAGATCAATAGAGACACTTTTTGGCCAATTTTCTGTGCAAGTGTTGAACCATTTTTGTTTCCATCAAGTTTTTCACCTAGTTGCCTTAGGTTTTGGCCTTGGTGTAAAATATAAAAGTTGTACAGAATATTTTAATTTAAATCATCACAAAAAAATCATATTCAAACTCCAAGTCTAAATACCTCAAAATACTGTGGTACTTTAGAATTTAGTGATTAGAAAAGAGTAATAAATGGTTAAGTTAAATCCTTAATCAAGTGAAGGATTGAAAAAGTGCGTAGTATCCCTTAAACCTAAAAAGAAAGTAGCCATGGTCAAAAAAATCAAGAAAACATTCATCAGTCTAAATCATTTTAGTACTTCACGTTTTAAGAGGGTTAGAACTCCGTGTTGACGGTTAAGTCATGCTTGCTTGCTAGATATGAAAGTTTTGTTACTTGAGAAGCAAGCTTAGCTCGTTGACAAAGGCTCGATTCGTATGCATTATAAGGTGAGAGTGCTGATCCATTATCTTAAATTTGAGTTTATATAAATCATGCTTAAAAATATTTTGAAGTGCATGTTTTGAACTATGACCAGTTTGACGGTTACATGAACCTGTTGTTTTCAAAAGCCAAGACGTTTTTAATTCAAGTGTGCTATCCATGATATTCTGAGCTAACATGATGTTACTATGAAAGTATTGTTAACGTTGCGTGGTTGTTCTAAAGTGTCAAGTTATAGAGATTTGCAGCCCTTTATATTCCGTTATGAAGAAGGTTACCCAACTGTGGGTTTTTTTATTTGTCCCTATAGGGGAGGTTTCCCGTTAAGTGGGAATTTTTGCCTTTAAGACTTTTGGGCTGAGTCCCAGGTTTTAGCACATACTACTCATGCTCGGTAGAGAGTGACCCTCATTCCATCATGTTGTTATCCATGCATTGCGAATTGAGGTTACGGTACCGTTGAAACTCCTAGTTGTGATGTTGACGACTACTTGGACACTGTTGGGGTTTGAGTCCATATTTGAAAAAGTGGTCATGCATTTTAAATTTGTGGCGGTTGAGACAGGAACATATTTCTGTTTGCAATACTGAGAAGGTTCTATATAATCTGTGATATTTTCATGTTCAAGCAAATGCATCAGTTTCTATATTTTTATAAAAAATGTGATGAACTATTTTTAGAAAGAGTTTTCAGTTATTCTTAACTAAGTAACTGTCTTTTCTGTTCATGATAATGCTAAGTCCGCTCTCCTGTAACCTCTATGGTTGCAGACACCAGGAACGGTTAGGAGTTGGTCCACCACAGGCATCGTCGAGTAGTTTTTGTTCTGGTGTTGGGAATCATTTTAGTTCAGTTTTCTTTTGTTTAGTTTTTAGTTTTGGCATAGTTTCATGTATAAGACCTTGAAGGTTTTTTATGTATAGAAGTAATGTATGTCCTTGGGATGGCGAATTTCTAGTGACTCATGTATACCTCTTTTGATATTAAGGTGTTGTGGTTGCTTAAAAGTTATTGTTTAGTTTCTTAATATCTTTATCTCTTGTCTTTCTCTTTGGCCGCCGGTTTGGGGTGTGATCACACCCTTTTGTACAGGTTTGGTACCTTGCAGGAGTGGGGTGTTACAGTATAGTTAAGGAAGGGAGCGGTAGTAATAAAACTAAAGGGCTTAGGGTAGTTTTGCTCAATGCTCGTGGGGGTGAAGTAAAATGAAAGAGGAAAAATTTTAATCGGGAGGAAAAACTAATTTTGCTAAACGAAGGTTCATTAAAATACCATCGGAAAAAAAGGGGAACTTCAATTTATGTGCGAAATTTATTAATCTTTTAGCAGCGATTATTTTTAACCTCGATTAATGCTCAATTGTGGCGTGAAATTTATCAATTTTTAATGGCAATTTGTTGTAACTGCCATTAATACTCACTTGTATCGGCGGTTATTTTACCACCATTTAAAATACATCTTTAATGGCGGTGTATTTACCGCCGCAAAATAAATCGCCGCTTATATACCCATTTGGCGCAGTGTAGTGAAATGGATAGATTTAAATTAATATGAGATACCGTATTAAATAAATATATGAACCTATTAGAACTAATTGAAGATATAGTTTTTAAATAGAGTAGAATAGCGTAAAAGAATTTATGTAGTTGACCTCAATTGATTGAAACAAAGGCTTGATTTAGTTTAGACCTTCTTTTTTTTTGTAATGACTAGTGTTGAGGTAGATTCTTATTTCCTGAGGGAAATGAGCCTAAGCTCGTAAAGAAGTCACGTAGTTAGGGAGATAGTGTGATACCTCATTCCACATTGGTAGGAGTTAGAAATTAATTTTGATATATAAATAAATTTGTGGACTACTACTAATAACTTAGTTTAAGCATTTTTACTATGTTGTTAGATTCTTTATTTAAATTATTAGGCTAGTGGTCTACTTGGATCGTTACAAATGTTGTTAGAGTCAACCTTGATTCCTATGTAATGCTTCATGGCGTGCGGATAGATGAGTAAAGGCTCTAGAGATGAGTACAGGTCCCAAGGTTATATACCTTGTGCATTCTTATGGGCTACTTTATGTTTGTTAATGAGATACTATTTACATCCTAACTAGGAAAAGAACTTGGACCATACGACGAGTGCGTCGCATATTTGAGTTGTGGAGGTAGTGTAGTACCTCATTCCACATTGGTAGGAAATAAAAATTAATTTTGATATATAAATGAACTTGTGGGTTACTACTAATAACTTAGTTTAAGCATTTTTATCGCATTGTTAGGTTCTTTATTTAAGTTATTGGGCCAGTGGTCTACTTAGGTCGTTGCAAATGTTATTGGAGTAAGCTTTGATTCCTATGTAATGCTTCGCGACAGTGTGGATAGACGAGTAGAGGCACCGGAGATAAGTAGAGGTCCCGAGATTATATACTTTGTGCACGCTTATAGGCTGCTCTATATCTGTTAATGAGCTACTATTTACATCCCAATCAAGAGAAGAACTTGGGCCATATGACGAGGGCGTTGCATATTTAAGTGGTACATATTATGATACCACAACCCACATTGATAGGAGATAGAAATTAAATCTGATATATAAAGAAATTATGAACTGCAACTAATAACTTGACTTAAGTATTTTGGATCACGCTGTTAGAATCTTTATTTAAGTTATTGGGCTAATAGTCTACTTTGGTCGTTATAGGTAGTCCCAACATATGTGATTAGAGATCTCATAAAAAAGGTTCAATTAATAATAAAAATTCCTAACACGTACATGGCTTAGCTTATGTTTGAACTAGTTTTTTAGGAGCTTTTTTGGTTAAAAGCTTTCAAATAGGCCTACTTGTTGGCCTCTGTAAGTTTTTTATATATATATTTTTATATTTATTTTTTTACAAAAAAATTAAAAAATTAAAAAATTTACAAATAAAACTAGTCCAAACATAAGCTTATATCCAACACATTCAAAGAAATAAGACGATTATACTCTCTTACTCATCCCAATGGCAATTGTGCTAAAAATGTGACATTAAGAAAGCTATGTCCAAATGAGTGGAAAGACCCTTGGAGAATTCACCTAAGCGGGGTAGTCATGAGGCCTATGGGAACTTACTTGGTCTTTAATAACATTAATGAGAATCAAGATTCAGTGCATGCCTATTAACCGCACAAACCTGTGAATTATTATCTAATACCAGTATTGTGTGTGAGATATATTGAACTCTAGTTCAAAAAGTTTAATTTAAAACTTAGTTCACCAAGAATTTTCAGAGGAATACTGTTAATATTAAGTGAGGTTTAAATCTAAAAAATACCTTCACATATTGCATAATATTATAATTGCCTAAATTTTTTTTTGAAAATACTTGTGCTTTTAATTTAAAATAAACTTTTGTTTTTCAAACTAAATTATATAATATATTTTATCTGTACTTTCTATTAAGGGAGAAGATCCATTTAGTATTTCCTAAAGGTGCGAACCTTTTATACCCAAAATACCATTTCTAAGTTATATTAGTTTAAAATTTTGATGGAATAATTTTAAAAATTACACAATTTTACTATTAATTCATTTTCTTGGTAATTGATTTGATTTTAGTTTGAAACATGTTTCAAAATTTTCTCTTTTATCTTTAAATTTTTTAATTATATATATATATATATTATAATTTAATATTTTTATTGTACTAAATTAAAATTGAACACGCATAGCGTGTGCCACGAACTATTATTTCTTATAAAAGTGAGGGATCATTAGCGGTTTTTTAATAAAAGTAAAATATAAAAAATTAAAATATTATTTCTATAATTATTTATCATTATAATTTATTAGAAATCTCAATAAAAATTCCTTGCAAGTTTAAATAGATTGTTATTAGTAGCCTATCCAATTTAGAAATAGCTATGTAAATAAATTATCACTATTATATTATTTCATAACAAATTAAATATATTTAATGGTGGTAATTTAATGGGGTTTTTGAGACTTTATATAAAGTTTTGTCTTGAGAGAAAAATATATATATATTTGTATATTAGAGATAAAAGAGAGATTGTGTGTTCTTGTGAGAATTCTTCTATTATCTTTTTATTTTATTTTATTTTATGAAAAATTTGATTTGTGACTCGTTTTTATTATTTTAGTGGACATGATCAACACTAGACAAGAAATGTTAGCTTGTGAGTACTTAAATAATATTTTAAAGCTGATTGACTCTATTTAAACTTTCACATTAAGAAAAATATAAATTTTAAGATAATGTCTACACGCTCTCAATTAATCTCACAAGACATTTCTTTTCCACTTTATATTATTTACACATATTCTATTATTTTTGGTATCTTGAATCTTTATTACGTTATTTCTGAAAAATAGAGTTTTTAAAGATTTATCCTATCAGTACCAGTCTATAGGAGTAGTGCATAGGATAGGAGGAAAGAAAATGGAGGGATATAAGAAGACACTCATTCAGTAATTAAGGAAATGGGAAATAAGGGCCTGTTTGGTTCTCTTTTTCGAAATTTTTTTTTGAAGAATTTATACTGTGAAAATTTTGAAATTCCGTTTGTTAGAACTTTTTAGAAAAAAATGTCTAAAAATTTGAAAAAAAGTGAGTTAAAATTTGTTACTTTTTGAAAACAACAAAAACTTGTTTTCACTTCTTTCTTTACTGATTTTTCAGACAAAATCAAACCCAATACTCCTCGAGCGTTGTCCTCCTCCTCTCAGTGTTCTCAGTGACCGTCGGCGTCGGCGTCGGCGTCATCCTCTCAATCCCTCTCAGTCGTCGTCGGCGGCGGCGTCGGCCTCATAGATCGTCGTCAGTGTCAGCGAACACACGAGCCCTAAAATACTGAAACATCATCGTCGGCGTCTGTTCAATTGTCGCGTCTGCTCAATCTATGCTTCAATCGAACACGCACGAGCCCTAAAATACTAAAAAGGGCCGTCGCCCGACCTCGTCCAACCACGCCTTGGTTGCTTCGCCCGTCGCCCGCCTTGGCGTCGCCGCCTTGCTAGCTCTTCCGTCGTCAACCTCTGGTTTTGATGCTGAAAAGGGCCCGTCAACAGCCTTTGGTTTAGGATCTGAAAAGGGACTGTCGGCGGCGTCTCGTTTTGTCGTCGGTGGCGGCGTCGATGGCGTCTTTTGTCGTCTCAGGCGCGCAATGTCATGAGCTTTCTTCAGTTGTCATCTCAGGCGCGCGAAGTCGCCGTCGAAGTCGCCTTCGTCGGCGGCGTTGCTTGATTTGGGAACTGTTTGTTGAAATTTTGTGAATTCATTTGCCATTGAATTCCAGAATTTAATTGCAGAATTCAATTGCAATTGAATTGGCCATTCAATTGGCAATTGAATCTTGAGAATCAATACCATTCATGGTTATTGATTCTCCTGAAACCCCCTCCATGATGGAAGGCCTATATATGCTGTCATCCCATTCAATTTTCAATAAAGCGAAAAGGAAGAGAAGAAGAGACAGAACAGAGAAAAACAGACAGTAGATGTGAGAAAGGAGAGATACAACTCAGAGTATATTGCAAGCTGTAAGAGAGAGAAAGACAGACGGAGTACGTTCGTAGTCGATCCTTGGTGGTGCTCTAACGATCGTGTAGCCGTTTTATCCTGGGAGAGTGACGCCGGTGAAAAACCTACAATACCCTCGGTAGGCGGTAAATCATTCTTAAGAAAACTGCGTTTACAGGACTCTATTTGCAAATTCTATTCATGTTATTTCTGTTGTTTTATTTTTCTGTAATTTTAATTTATTATAATTGTTGAAAATTAATAAAGATGTATTTTCTAGATCACCGAGCATGTATATATTTTATTTTGACGTTGGATTATCTCCCAACACTGTTAGGGTTAGGATTACTGTTAAGTTTAGAATTTTTAAAAATAATACATCAAATGAAATTTTTTTTTTCAAAATATTATAAAATCATTTTTTAAATTTATTTTTATAAAATAATTTTTAAATAACAATTTTAGAAAAAACAACCAAACGGGCTCTTAATTAATTTTGATACTCAAATTAAGGAAAGCATGAAAATAAAGAATTTGGAGGTGAGATGGATGGATGGATGGATGGATATATTAAAGTATTTGGCAACTGTGGTTGATTAGTACTAAAGCTAGAGCTAAGATGGATCGCCACGTACGCCCGTGTTTTAAAAGTCTAACACATATATATATATATATATATTCCAGTACCGTTAATTACCAAGGACCAAGAAACTCTACCATTCAAATGGATGAGGACAAAACTGTCATATGACATATGCCACTCAGTAGTCACTTCTTAGTTCTAAATTTCTAATGGGTTGGGAGAGTGGGAGAGTGGGAGACCCCCTGGCCCGTAGATAGTTACTTCCACATGTATATGGGAGGCGGAGCTGCCTTAATTTAATTGCACTCCTCCTCCAGTCCTCCAGTCCTCCAGTCATTGCCTTCCACACACATACACATTCTTCTATCACCGCCCACCCAATCAGCCACGCTTCCCTCACTAACGCAAATTCTCTCCTACGTCTAACTTATTTTCTACATTTTGACCTAGAGACGTAAGCAAGTGATTTTTTGAAATAAGAAATCCCATAACGGTCTTAAATTTAAAATACATACTAATCAAACTATTTAACTTGGGATAGGTCGATCGTAACCTCACCTTGTAGAATTACAAATCTTTGTTGGCCAGTAGTACGTAATGCATTACTTAAATGTGAATGTGATTGATGTATGGAGTGAGATATTACATTAATGATAGCTTACTTTTAATAAATATTATTTGTGACTAATTTTTTTTCTTCCAAAAACAAGCATATATAATTTTTCCTAAACCCATAACAGTACACGCATTTATTCTTTAACGGGTTCTGGCTTTGACCAATAGGTTGCATGTCGGCACGTTACCATTTTACCCACCAACCAACTTGTTGGGTGGATTTCCCTCATTAACAAATCATATACGTTTTGTGTGGATGTGGATTGCTCATTCCACTGCTTAATATCTGAATATATTTGCAGGTTATTTAAAAAATCGATATTATTAGTGCTTTTTTTTTTTAAGAATGTAGATGGCTGAAATATATAGCAGCTATCGAATCCAAGTAGATCTACAACTTGAGTCACTCGAGTGAGTAGTTCGACTTTATGTTTGGGAAACAAATAAAAGACGATAATCTTTTAAATATTACTGTATATTCAAATCGCACGATAAAAGCATTATATACTCCGTTTGCAAAAAAAACTCGAGTTGCTCGAGTTTATAGAACCCGAGCTACCCCATCTTTCTAAGTAGCTCGGTCAGAGTTTTTTTTATTCATCAGTCAATTACGAGCAAAACCAAGTCACACAAGTCTTCCAAATTTCACTCCAACGACTACTCGGACTCGAGCTACTCGGACCTGAGCTATTCAAGTGACCTGAGGCACTCGAGTGAGTTATGCCCATCTCAGCTGCTAAAACAAACCCCTAGCTTTAAACTTGATATACTCGAATTACTGAAACTTCGAACTACTCGGACTAAGAATGACCTGAGCTACTGGGATCCTCAGTAACTTGCCCAACTAATATTGATGCTTATCGCGCAGAGGCACATGACATTTCATAACACAGATTATGAAGTATAGCACAGACTATGAGAAAACCTTCTATATCACAAACTATGAAGCATAGCACGGACTATGACAATAGTTCTGATTACTTAATTGTTTGATAATGGTACAGACCATGAACACAACACAAACGGTAAGTGTAGCTATGATTACCTGATTATATTGACATAGTACAAATTATGTGGCTCAGCACAGATCGAATAAGCCGAACATATAGCACAAACTATATTATCATAGGTTCATCTAAGAATCGAAAGTATATCTCAAAGACAATAAAAACAATGACAATACAATTCTGCACGAAACGTTGTGAGACATGTAATTTGGTAGCTAAATAAAGGATTTGTCATAACAGGAAAAGCCCTTGGGACCCAGTAGCTCAAGTGACCTAGAGTCACTCGATCCGAGTGGGTCAGATGCCTGACCTAAGTGGGTCGGGTACCCATTGGATTCCCTTGGTTAACTTAGCCTAGTTGGAGTAGAACTTTAATTCTGATAGTCCAGAAATACTCGAATAAGATATCTTGATCTCCGAAAATTATTCTTTATGATATGATTAGATCTCTTAATGGTTATATTCTAATCCTAATAACTCCCCCCGAGAGTTATAAATAGGAGAGATAGTTGCGCTCCTAAAAAAATACAATTGAGACTCCGATTTAGATTGTTTATACTGCCAAATACTCCGACTACAGTTAGTTTTCTCCTTAACTCAATTATCTCTCTCTATTTTGTGTTGCTAATTATTTCGTATATTTTGTTTCTCTAATTGTTTATTTACTATTTTTCCCCTAAAAAGAACCCTACAAAAAAAATGAAAAGCTTAAAAATAGAATGTAGAAGTTACTTTCAGTATTTAGTCATAAAAGTTATTAGATGTCCTCATTGGGAGTACAAAAAGTGCCCCTAAACAATGGGATGGGAAAGGGCTAGAAAATGGAAAGCAAATGCAGAAAAAGGCAAGTTGACGACAACAAAATGCTTAATTAATAAAACTAGTATCGGTCCAATGTCTGTGGGCGGGGCACGTAAGTTACTTTTCTGAATATAAGTATAAAAAAATCAAATTAATATGAATTATTAAGAACATATAGACAATACAAGAGTACTAAAGAAATCACAACTTATTTATACTATTATATTAAGGAGAAGCATCTACTTAGTGTTTTATTTTTCTAAAGCTGTATAAATCTTTTTATCTAACTAAAATGCCTTATAAAATTTTTCTTCCATTACGTTAAAACTTTCATTCTATTACTTCATTTTTTTCAACTATTTTAATTTTTGCATACTTAACTTAGCATTCATTTCGAGTGCCCATTCGTTTAGTAATTAATTAAGTTAAGTCCCTCATCTCATTTTAACATATCAAACGTCTAGCAAAGTTGATGTAGAACCATTCGACCTTCGCTAACAAAGGCCTATAACTATCGAAAAATCTAACAATAATAGTAAAGACGCGACCTAATAAGAGCAGATTGGTCTTGAAAGACTCATGTTTGATAAAAAACAGTCCAACAGACAGTACTCATGATTATGCCATGATTGATGATGAATCTTGATAAAATTCTTTCGTTTAGGTTTTGAAAACGTCGAATTTACCATTTTAGAAAATATTTGACTTACCAATTATAAGCTCCAAATTTGTTTACGTCTTTATTTTTTTTAACAATCTTATATTTTATTCTAGTTTTTGAATTTGACCCTAACTGATCAAATCTTTTTATTTTTTGTAATTTTTTATTTTTCTTTTATTCTTACCTTGATAGGCAATTGTTGTCTTTTTTGCTTATTTTATAATACGGGTATGTTGTTTTTTACTATAAATTCGTGATGTACGCCTTAGAGTAAATCAATTATTGATTAATAAGAATTGTTAGTGAGTTTTCTCTTATTCGTGCTGGTTATTGGAGAGAACATCTCTAATTCAAGTATGCTTGTGAATTTCGGTGCTAGTGTCTTTCTAACTGATACGTTTTCCTATATTAGTTGGTATTAGAGTTTAGTCTTTGTTTAAGATCTGACCATGGCACAAGGATGTGCTGCAATAGAAAATGAGGGGGCAAGTTTGCCTCTGGCGAAGAAGTGTATGAGTGGAACAACCTTGCACGAGGTGCCTGAGCGAAAGAAATGACACAGCTCTGGCATGCAATTAACGTGTTGATTGAGCGGATTGCAGCCATAGAGGTTGTGAATCATCATTGTCACAGTTCAGCAAACTCGCATCCTCAAGAGGATGATGAATTGACTGATAACGGTTCACCATTTTATTGGATATCATTAGAGGAAAAGAAGAAGAGGAGTCATGGTTAATGACCTGTTTCTAGACACTGGCAGTTTGGGTTATTTTGGTCGCCCACATACGCAAGAAAAGTATGTTAGCATTACTCTCCTAAAGTACTTTTGTTACTTCATTAAATAAAAATACTATGAAAGTGTTCCTACACTACTAGATAATTACTTACATAAAGATGCTGCTATAATGATTTGAAAAGGCAATATATAGACTTATTATTCACTATTAATGTCTTGGTTAATAATTAGTTTAAAAGTTTTTATTTATTTTTTGTATTTATAATTTGGACCAAAAAATTAAATTTGGTTAGATGTAAGTTATTTGGTAAATTAATTTTTAAGTTAGTTTTTTTTAAATTGGTTGTTTGGATAAAAAATTAATTTGTTTTACTTTTTCCTTAAATTGGATATTTTTTTTTTATAAATTAAAAATAACTATTATACATAGTTAGTAGTTGTAGTAAATAAGTTATGAATTAGAGACGTTATTATATTTGAAAAATAGTAGGAATTTGAATAAAATATTTTAAAAATTAATATTTTAATATGATTTTTTAACTTTTTATTTCTTTTACTAAACGAATTATGTTAATTTTTCTACATTTTTAATCAAAAAGCTAAAAAAACACTGATAGCCATATGGCGAGCAAGGGTCATGGTGTGACCAAACTCATAGCACACTTGCTTTGAGTCTCTTTTACATTTTAAGTGGGTTTTTATAATTTAATTGGAATTGTTTATTATTTTATATTTGATGAATAGTTAATTTGTGTAAAAAATAGGTTAATCGGATATCGTTATTCATATGATCGACACACATTCATCTTACATTTTATTTTTAAAATTCTATAAATCAATTATTTTATTTAAAAATAAATATACTTTGATCATATGAATATTTTATTTAAAAACAAATATACTTTGATCATATGAATAACGATATTTGACCATATTTTTTACATAAATTAACTACTCATCAACTATGAAATAGTGAACGATTACAATCAAATTATAAAAATTTACTTAAAATGTATTAAAAAAAAGTGTGGTGTGAGATGAATCACAGCTGGACCTTGCACTCCCAAAAGGGCCTAAGAACAGCCAATATATGTAGTGTAATTTTTTTTAAAAAAAAAGAACTTTCCACAATTATAAGTTTCTAAAAAATAAACCGAGAAGTGAACAATTGATTATTTATTTATTTATTTTCCATCCGAACTGGAAAATAACTGGGTGTCGATTACTAGGCGAAAAGCGTCTCGACCTTCTTTCTTGGCATTTGCCCTCTCACTCTGATTGCAGAGGTAGCTAGTAGTTCAATGGCGTTAATGAGGGGAGAGTC
Organism: Heliamphora exappendiculata; assembly: GCA_034768845.1. Taxonomy (NCBI): domain Eukaryota; kingdom Viridiplantae; phylum Streptophyta; class Magnoliopsida; order Ericales; family Sarraceniaceae; genus Heliamphora; species Heliamphora exappendiculata. The sequence continues at coordinate 15,801 of JAOTRH010488412.1, forward strand.
GTTGGTGACGAAGCTTGCAGTGCTGGCAAAGTACGCAGTGCTTCCGGGAGCAATGATCGCTGCTTTTATCCACTCTCCGCCCCATTTCTCTTCCTCCAACAGAGATGGTGATCAATCCTCATCCAACTAGGATGTTGATATAGATGTAGATGTAGATGTAGATATCCCCTCCCCCATCGCCCCCTAATCCGATGGTACGCTTCCTTACTTTGCGTTCAATTCTCCATTTCTTCTTGCCTTCCGAGCTAACCTTTTTCTGCTACATATGATTTCTGATGTTAATTGATGTTTGATCTACTGTTCTTTTAACGACTTTTCGGTTTTCAGTCTTCTTCAAATTGTTTTGGCGGCGGGCCAATGTGTTCTTTTAACGTGGTGTATAAACTGTCACCGTATTCACTTGTCTTCTTTGATTTGGGGATACAGCCAAGCAATATTGCTGTTGTGTAAGCGGATATCCGTTTCGCCCGAAACTCGAAATTGACTCGTAGTTCCATTTTTATTTTTGATCTGAGGATCATAGCACCTTTATATATGTAATAGTGAATTAACCCATATCTAAAATTGCTTTTCAACATAATGTGATTTCAAAAAAATAAGAGCAAAAAACTATTACTAGTGACAACATATAATGAGATAATGGTTGAAGCAGAGAAGAGAGCGAGTTAAAGAAGTGTATCTGGAGGGTGAAAAAATAGAGAACAGGGAAATGTAGAGAAGAGAGAAGAAAAGAGATGAAGTAAAATGAAGAGGGAAATAGGAGGAGGAGAGTAGGACAGGGGAGAATTTGGCTAGAATTGAAAAGAAAGGGTATGGTAAGGTCGAGAAATAGTAGAGGAGAATAGTGACACAAAAAGGGAAAAGTAGGATTGAGAGGAGAAAAGTGACCAAAAATTGAAAACAATCTCAACTGGTAATCTGGACAATCAAAACACAATTCCTCTTACATATATTTCAAAAGGGAAAAGTTTCAGCAAAAAAGAGAAAAGTTCTAAGAAACGGGGAGAGAGAGTACATTTTTGTGAGGACTAATCTTGATTGTGGAATTGTTGTGAGGGAGGAGAGAGAATACATTTTTGTGTGAACCAATCTTGACTTTGAAATTTGAGTCAAAATGTATTTAAGCCATTCAAAAAAGTGACATGTAGAACATTTTCAAAACAATGAGCTATCTTATTCTAGAGATTTTTATATTTAAATGTATTTAATTAATATAATTGGAGGTGAAGCAGAAAAAAAATGGACAGAAGAAGTTATTCTCTTCACTAACCCACTTCTTATTAGGTGCGAGAAAATCCGTACAAAAAAAATGGGACATGCATGAGCATAGCGACGACAAAGGAAATTGTCATCCTTATCTCTTAGTCCTTTTTTGAATTTAAACTGAAGATTTGCTATGCTAACTAGAGGCTTTAGAACCATTGATTAATAAATGTAGATTTTCATGAGAATTCAAAGATTAGATAAATTAATTTAAAGTAAACTTCACAAAATTTTGCAGGAGTATTCTCCAATAGGGGTGCACAAGGTACTCAGAAACCTCGCAAACGACATTAGTTAGGTTCAGAGTCTAAAAAAGAGCAAACTGTTTAGATTAGTTCGATTCCTAAGTTAATTTTAGACTAACCCAAACCAATTCTTAGCATATTGCTAGTTTATTGTTGGTGCAACCCACGATGGTATTTGATAATTTGAATATTGAAATAGCCTGCAATATTATTTGGTTTTTAAATCATAGTCCATCTGTTTTAAGTTTGATGCTTGAACTGAGTTAAATATTAAATATTTAATAATTGGTAGATTCGTGGTTTCAAACCGAACAAACCGGGGTGTCACTCCGTTGGTTTGGTTTGGTTTATTTAGTAATTAATTTGGATAAAAACCGTTTGACCTTAAATTTATTAGTATATAATCGTATCAAACCGACTCACCTGCACCTCTATTCTTCACCGTGATTGATACCAATCTCTTTCAAGTGGCGTGGATAAGATTGGTAGGATAAATTTTTTTTTTAACCTTTTTCCATTATGAAGGGACCCATTATTGAGCAATAAGAGGATCTCCTGTCATGACTCATGAGAAGTAGCCATCTACCTATCATGGAGAAAGGGGAAATTCTTATTTATTTTCTATGTATCACGTCGTGGTATTAGTCGTATGATTCTAACAACTGTGGTCATGAGAAGATGGCCACCTACCCATCATAGAGGAAGGGGAAATTATTATGTATTTTCTATGTATCACGTTGTGGTACTTATGATGTATCAAGTTTCTCATTTACCAAAAAGAATAGATCAACATTGTTTATTCAGAATATTTAGATAAGAGTACAGGATAAATAATATCACATGATACTTTAGACTAGGGAATAATTGTCCCATACGAAGGTAGATGAGGAAAACATCAGACCCATTTTAATTTTCATTCACTTGGGACAAGCAGTCTGCTACACTGAACTTTGCATTTTTAGAGCAAGATGCTTATGCCAGCCAATTCTGATGATCAATTACTTCATTTTTGTTACATTAATTGTCCACACAAGACATATTTTTTTATAAAGCCACAGTTATCTATGTGCTGGAGTGTGAATCCATGATCAGATTATCTTTGTCCTGGTTATCAATACGATAAACAAGAAGCGTTGGCAATGTTCATGAGGAGAATGCCTGTGCACTTGGTTCAGTTTGCCATTGCCACTGTTCTTAAGAGTATTCCAAAGGACATTTCCTTTAGGAACAGGCTGCATACCTACGCAATTGACAATGGATCGGATTCCTCTTCCTGCAGGGAATGCTCAATGCTCTAAACACAACATGTGAAAAATGTAGAAGTGTTCAGATTGCATTTTAGTAAATGCCAACAAGAGATACTATATATCATAGACAGGACAGTTAATAGTCTCCACATTTTCTCAGACTGGAAATGTTCAAAAAACATATACAGTATTTCCAATAAAATACAGGGATGGAATGTCATAACTGGAAAGTCAATGTTAGCCACGTGTACACAACAGGGGTTTTGGGTTTGGGAAGAGGGAAGCGTGGGAACCAACAGCTCAATCTGTAAAATTGGGTTTTGGTTTCTATATCTCAGTTGCAAATGGTGTTAATATGACGTGTTCATGATATGGTAGAATTGGAGAAGCAAGAAAGTTTTAGATTCTATAGTTCTTAAGGATTTGATTATTTATAATTAGATTTTAATTATTTAATATTTTATTTTATTTTATTTCATTAACTAGAATTTTATTTAGTTTAAGATTCTAGATATCTTTTAAATAAGGTTTCAGTTTATTTCCTTTTCATTAGGATTCTAGATTATATTATTGAGATTTTAAATTTAAATTTAATTTTTTAGGATCTTAATTTCCTTTTTAGATTAAGGTTTTAAGTCTATGAATAAGATACTCCTTTTATGTATTGGTATAGCTGAATTAATAAAAGAGTTGAGTTTTAAGACAAAAGCCTTGAGTTAAGGTTTCGACTCTTGTGCGCTACCTATCCACCATCCTCATCCTCACCGCGTGCAGCATCATTTGGTATCAGAGTTTAGGCTCAGGATTTCTTATCCTTTTTTCCTTCTTTGACTCCTTTCTGCAGCTAAAGAAGCTCTTACTGCTGTTATTCTCTCGACTACATCGCCAACGACGCCGTCGACAACCATTGACGACCTCCAAGGTCACCACCTTTGTGTGAGCGCTAGCCGCCCCCTTTCCTCTCCCCTTCGAGCTCTGCGACGCCCTCCCCTCGCGCCGTCGACATCTCATGTTGCGGCCATCGACGGTGGTCCCCCCCTCGCGCTATCGACGCCATAGCCGGCGCAGTCCTCCCCTCGTGTCGTCGACACTACAGTCGACGTCTACAGTCGCCAAAGTCGCCGTCTCCACCAGTCACCGAAGTCGTTGAAGTTGCCGCCGTCACCACTAGTCGATGAAACTCCCAACGCCTTGTGTTGTCGCCTTCCTCGTCGACCTCTCCCTCCCTCATCGACATCTCCGTGTGCCGCAAGACACCAAAACCCTAGTACCCTCTTGCTCATCACAGGTGAGGAAGAAGGGTATCGCAAGCCCCGACCCAGTTCTCCCATACTCGACCCACCTTTTTTTTGACCCGGTCCACCCTTCCTCTCTTTTGCCACAACTCATAACTTAAAACTTAAAACTTATTCCCCAGCCTTTGTCTAGCCCAAATAAAATAAGGATCTAACCCACCAATCTTCCTAAATTTTAAGCCCACTAATCTTGTTTATTTAAACCCAGCTCATTAACTTGTTTTTGTTTTTACAATAGCCCATTACCCTTTCAAACTCTAAGCCCACTAACCATTCTTTTTAAAAATCAGCCATCTAATCTATGTTTTAACCCCAGCCTATTAGGCCAGCCAAGCCTTTCACAACCCAGCAGTGCTACCCAAACCCAAATAGCTATTCACCTCTTTTTTTAACCCAGCAAAAAAAAAAGCCCAATTTAAAATTAAAAAAAAACTTTTCTTACATATTTTGGCTTTTTCCGTGTGCAAACTCTTGGTGGAGTGGCCACGTACAAATAATTTTTATACATTTCTTAAATGTGCTAATAGAGTTTGTAGAATTGTTATTGATGGAGGATATGCAATGAATATTGTGTCTACATTAGGTGTTCTGAAGATGAAACTATAGCCTGAACTACACCCGCAGTCTTACCAATTATTTGGGATAATAACACTCATATTTTAGTATCCCAAAAGTGTTTGGTTCCTATTCAGATGGGTGAATATTTTGATGAGATTTGGTGTAACGTATTTTCCATTACCATTATGCATGTGCTATTTGGTCTTCCATGAATGGTTGACTTTGGTATCACTTATAATAGGGAAGATAACACCTTTAGTTTCATATATAATAACAAAATTATTCTGTTGAAGCCTGCAATTCCAAAAGATGGGGTGTTAACTCGGCAGTTTCCTACTTCGATACCTACTCAGCAACCTTGCCCTTTTCTGGACCCAAACAAGATTGATACTTTTATTCCTCTTCTGGCCATTGAAGAGCTAGCAATCTCTATGATGAACAATGGTTCATCTAATGAATATTCTTTTGAACATAAGGATGCACCCCACTTGTACACTTCTATTAATTGTCCACCAACGAAAGATTTCATCATGGCAGAACACATTGATTTTATTACTGTTGAAATTTTTGATTGGGTTATCAAATCCAGTTTTGTAACCCTTGTCAACCGTCTCAAGGTCAAGAATAGATGGGATGAGATGAAGCTTATGCCGCTCATCTATTCAAAATTTTTGATTATTTGGCATGGACGCGTTCAGTATTTCAAGACGAACTCGAGAGCGAGTTCTTTTTTCCAGTGGAGGCGAATGATGCGGAATTCAAAGGAATATTTACAATTAGATTTTAATTATTTAATATTTTATTTTATTTTATTAATTAGGATTTTATTTAGTTTAAGATTTTAGATATCTTTTAAATAAGGTTTTAGTTTATTTTCTTTTCATTAGGATTATAGATTATATTATTGAGATTTTTATTTTAATTTATGAGGGTGGATAAAAGTTACGGGCCCAAAGGTCCCGCCCGAATACATGGGATCGAAGCCCCACTAGAGGGGCCAACCCGAAGTAGGCTGCTCCGGGACTTGGCCTGTGCAATCATTTGTTCGAGTCACGAAAGTTCGGCCCACCCCGGACTTGGGCAAACCGGACCAAAAAGCCCATGTCGGCGGCTAATGGAAGGTTAAGTTTCCATCTTATACGAGATGGAAATAAATCAATAGCCGAATCTAGAGGATAGAAACAAATCGTATATCCAGGATAGGAAATAAATCCTAACTAATAGGAGGAGGCAGAATCTTAAGATGATTTAGCCTCCGTTAGTCCTAACACCTATATAAGGAGAGGCACCCCTAAACTACAAGGTACGCAATTCTTAGGCCCAAAAACTCTTACTTCGAAACCTCTTAGAGAGATATCTAATTTGAGCGTAGGAGTGCCTCCCGGTCATAACCGGCCGGTAGGCGCTAACGGTGTTCTTGGTGGTTGCAGGTGTTCGGCGGCAGAACAAGGAGCGTCTAGTGAGTTCGGAAGACAAGGAGTCCGGCCCATACTCTGTTCAGGGTCATCAGTATTGGGCATGTTCATCTGGTCCTGATTGTGCCGAACAAAGCCCAAACAGTTTGTACTGCGCACAATTTGGCGCCGTCTGTGGGAACGACGATCTCGAACCAACGTAATCATGAGCCACACTCCAACTGGATTCACTAGAAGCCGCACCAGGGAGGATATTCCCCAAAGATCCATCCATGTTATTCTGGATAGGCGAAGGGCCCCCAGAGTCCCTTCAGAGGTGCGAAGGCGAAGGGATGATTCTTCCCACACTGGGAGGCAATTGCGCTACTCAACCACAAGTTCCAGGGGAGAAAGACCGTCCCCCCCCCCTCTTCAAGAGATAGAGGGAGATTGGAGGAAAGGTTGGCCAGACGCGATAGGATCATCAACAATCTAGAGGAGAGAATGGAGCAGCGCGATCGAGAGATCGATGAACTCCGGTGACTGATCCAGGGGCAGGATGCTCGAAGGGAACCACGTGTGAGGCGAAGAGAAAGCCCCGGCCAAGAGAATACTGAACAGAGCCCGGAGTCCTACAATTTGAGCCACCCTCAGAGGCAGAGGCGCAGAGAACCTGAGGTAAGCCTCAGAAGTTTTAAAACCGTCAAAACGGAATCAGTTCGGCCGAGCCATGAAAGAGTTGCCTGGACCGAACTGGATCCAAACCAAGACCTACGGCTATGGTTGGAATGGAGGATGGACTCCTGGTTGCAGCACGGTAGTGTCCGAATAGCCCAAGACATGGCAAGAAGGGCTCTTGAACAGATCTCGGTGTCACCATTAGCCGAAGTCATAGAAAACGCTGGTCCACCACGCAAGTTTTCTCCACCCAAGTTTGAGATGTATGACAGGAAGACAGATCTAGTAAGCCATGTTCGGCAATACAAACAGGCAATGACGCTCTGGAGTGGTAATGACGTGCTCCTTTGCCGCATGTTCCCTTCCAGCCTGGGAGAGACAGCCCTTAGTTGGTTTCACAAGTTGCCACCCTGGTCCATAATGAGCTGGCAACAACTGGCTGAGTCCTTCACTGCTCGGTTATAACCAACAACAGGCAGCCGAAGAGTTTTGACACACTACTGGCCCTACGGAAGAGTGATGGAGAAACAGTTCGGGAGTATGCTCGGCGGTACTAGGAGGCTTACAACGAGATTGAAGACTGCAGCGAGCAACTCGCAGTTGCATCTTTCAAGATCGGGCTACCTCCCCTGAGTCGCTTAAGACAGTCCCTCACCAAAAAAGCCGTTATTGCAATGTCCGAGTTAATGGTAAAGATAGAACAGCACGCAAAGGTGGAAGAATACATAAGCCAAGCCGAGCAAAGTGTTGCCTCGGTAAAGCAGCCTGAGAAGAAGGACAAGGGCCAAAAAGATCAGAAGTCCAAGAAGCCACCCCAGGAAAGGAAGGAGTTGGAGGCTTTCCAGGCCATGCAAACAATTTTCAAGGAACCTCTACATATGCTCCTAAACCAGATTAAGGACAAGCCTATTTTCAGTGGCCACCGAAATTGATGGGAGACCTGAGCAGAAGAGATCAGAAGAAGAAATGCCACTATCACCGAGATCACGACCACCTGACTGGGGAATGCAGAACCCTGAAGAGACACTTGGAGGACTTAGTCCGAGCAGGACATTTACTTAAATTCGTCGACACGGAGAAGACTGGTCGGGAAGGAAGGAACCGTGAACAAGACCAGAGGGCCGAACAAGGAGACCAGCCACTTGGTGTTGTAAAGATGATCTATGGCACAGCCGAACCAATAACTAGATCGGCAGTTCGGCACCATGCTAGGACCATTGCTCACGCCTTGAAGGTGGATGAGGGCAAGCGAAGGAGAACAGAGGGAGACTCTAGCCAAGGCCCCAAGGGGATCAGCTTCTCCGAATAAGACATTGGAGGAATATATCGACCTCACAATGATGCCCTGGTACTAATACTGCACATTGCCAACTTCGACGTGATGCGAGTGCTGGTAGACCAGGGAAGCTCGGTGGATATCATGTATTACAGCCTGTTTCAGAAGTTAGGATTGAAAGACTCGGCGCTCAAGAAGTGCATGACGCCCCTGATCGGTATTGGCACGAACCCAGTATGGCTGATTGGAAGGATCGCTGTGCCAGTAAAGGCAGGCCCTGCGACTATAAGTACTGAATTCCTCGTTGTTAACCAACCATCTACCTATAATTCCATTGTAGGAAGGACATGGATCCACAGCTTGGGTGCTGTACCTTCAACCTACCACCAATTGTTGAAGTTCCAAGTGGGCCAAGAGGTAGTTGAGATCAGAGGAGACCAGCATGCAGCAAGGCAGTGTTTCCTGGCAACGTTGAAGAGCCCTAAATAATATTCTAAAGTGAAGACTATCGAGGTGGAAGATAGCGCCACGATCTACGACTACAGCCGAACAGCCGAGGAGAAGGTGGTAGAGGACCTTAAGAAGGTAGTTATCAATCTGGAGAACCTAGATCGGTTCTTCTTGCTCGGAACAAGCATTGCCGAACAAGAGGAGACCGAATTGGTCGAATTTCTAAAGGAGAACAAGGAGGTCTTCACATGGACACCATACGAAATGCCTGGGATAGACCCCGAGGTAATCAGCCACCATTTGAACGTGGATCCCCAGAGGAAG